>CAEGAE010039052.1:0-51768 GCA_903067095.1 Girardinus metallicus
AATTTTTTTTCTCACACGCATAAATAAAAGACTAAGATTGCACATATAAACTAATAAAATATAGACTCACCTTTTGTTTGTGAGAGTGACGTCACGGAAGAGGCGGGGCATCATTTGGAGATCAGATCGCGCATGCGTTGATGCCACAATGACGTCAGCTTCATGCTGGATCCTGGAGCTCCACGGTGTTAGCAGCGTTTAGCTCAAGGCTAATCCGATTTATGAACGCTAATTTCGGCCAGCCGTTCTCTCCCGCTCCCTCCTCAAGCGCTCGGAGGTTCAGTTAGGTCTTATTCCGGCGTTGGAGCTGGAGTGAGCGGCCTTAGAACCGCCGTTAGAGACGGCTCTAACGCCATATTCCGGCGTCAGCTCCGCTTCCTCCTCAAGCGCTCGGAGGTTCACTTATGGCTCTGACGCCGGTGTTACCGGGGTTTATCTCAAGGTTGATCCGATTTACGAACGCTAATTTCGGCCAGCCGTTCTGTACTGCTCTCTCTTTGGAGGTTCACTTAGGCCTTATTCCGGTTCTAAGGCTGCTAACTCCGGCTCTAACGCCGGTGCTAAGGCTGCTAACTCCGGCTCTAATGCCGGTGCTAAGGCTGCTAACTCCGGCTCTAACGCCGGTGCTAAGGCTGCTAACTCCAGCTCTAACGCCGGTGTAAGCCCTAAGTGAACCTCCAAACGCTTGAGGAGGGAGCGGTAGAGAACGGCTGGCCGAAATTAGCGTTCATAAATGGGATTAGCCTTGAGCTAAACGCCGCTTACACCAACTTGAAGCTAATATCCAACTGGAAGCTGACGTCATTGTCGTAACAACGCATGCGCGATCTGATCTCCAAATGATGCCCCGCCTCTTCCGTGACATCACACAAACATTGAGTCCGTCTCACACAAACAAAAGGTGAGTCTGTATTTTATTAGTCTATATGTGCAATCTTAGTCTTTTATGTTTGCATGTGAGAAAAATTGCGTATGTGTGTCACATCTTAATAGTATATATGTGCAATTTTAATATTTTGCGTGTGTGAGTTTTTAGGAGTGTGTGAGAGACAAAACATAGTTTCTGTCCTAAACGTCCCTCATATTTGACATCTGCATTCGTCACACAGAAACATCTACCAGCTCTGTGACGTCATGATGCTCTTTGCCACCATTTGTTGCGACCGGGATGATATGAAATTTATTTTCCGGTATTTCCAGTTATGCTGCCATCTAAAGCCGCCGCCGTGTTCAGTCTGTCTGTTTATCTGGATCAATAATCCCGCCGGACTCCAGGCGTCTGTATTTATCTATACTTTTGTATACTCTTAAATTTGAATAGTGTGAAAGAAAACATTTATTACTCTGCAGATAACAAGCATGAATTGCATCTATGTAACTTTGGAGTTAGGATGTCACCATAAGATTTGCCTTTCACACAAATAGCACACCAGCTAATAGCTATGATGTTTATTAAATCTATCCCTGCTTCAAGGAAAATTAATAGACTTGATATCAATTAGGGTTGCTAAAACTGAAAAGTTTTGGGAAGCAGGAAGCACTTAAACTTAGAAGAAATGGACATGTGGAAGTCCAGAGATGTCCATCTGTTTCCAGGATGCTCCATTTAAGTTCCTTGATAAATGTAAACATCTATATTATATATAAAAATTCCCTTCTCACCCTAAGGGAATTTTTATATATAATATAGATGTTTACATTTATCAAGGAACTTAAATGGAGCATCCTGGAAACAGATGGACATCTCTGGACTTCCACATGTCCATTTCTTCTAAGTATATATATATGTGTGTGTGGGCGTGTGTGTGTGTGTGTGTAAAATGACTGCCAGGTATATTTTGTGTTGCAGGTAGAGAATGTTCCACTGTGTCCTTGAATTTCTACAAGACGTTGTATTGTATTTTTTTCAGGTTAATAGTTTAGGGCTTCTGTGTTGTAAAGTTAAATTACAGAAGTTGTTGGTAATTACAATGAACTCACAGTATTCATGGAGATTAGGGAACACAGCCTTCCGCGAATACGAGACCCCCACTAAAAGCATTCATATCACTGTGTATTTTAACAGATACACACCAAATACAGCAATATATAGCAGACGCTAACATCTACATTCTTCACTTTTTTTGCTCTTTGGGGTTACAGTTGATCAGTGTAAAGGAACATGCATGTTGTTCCTGGACTGACTGGTTTGCAATACAGTCAGCCCAGTACTGTGCATCATGCTAAGTTATTAATGAAATAACTTTGCATTGCACCAAATTATTTCAGCTTGCAAAGCTACTTCTCCTTTCCAATAATTTATTCAAACTCTATGAAAAAAAAAAAAAAGGGGGATCCACTGCATTGTTAAAATATTTACTTGGTATTAAAGATTGCACCTTGTTTGCAGATGCAGAGTGCATGAAGCGACAGAGAAAATGAAAAGACGGAGGTCAAACAAGAACACAACGAGCTGAAGCACAAGAGGAAATTTTATCTCCACTTTGTTTGTACTGGCCGTGTCGCAGCGACATGATGCAGTTTACTACAGGGCAACGTGTTCCCACAGCATCACCTGTTCAAGATAAGCTGAAAGCATCTCCATACTCCACCGTCATACAGACCTGTTGGCTGTATGAATCCAACAGGTCATGGTGTAAATAATGTTTTTGGAATTAATTGTTAGATTTTATTCTGACGGTTCCTTTTTAAATGTTGAGCAGCTGCTCTTTTTGTGGTCTCTGCGTGGACCTGCAGTTTTTCCTGTGTGCAACGTGGAGGCCAGTGTGTGTAAAAGAGTAAAAAAAAGGAAATTGGAGACATACAATAAAAAATACAATTTTAAAGTCTTACATTAAAATGCAACTGTCATATTGTTACAGTGTTTCTTTATCATTATCCTCGCTTAAGTTTAGACCCAAACCAGCAAATCAGCAGACTAATTTGTCCAGTCTAGTTAGAAGGTTAGACTACAGAGGAAGAATCACTGTTTTTAAATGAGAGAACGGCAGCTTCTAAGTTGATGAGTTCTTTATTGATTTTAAACAGTCGGTCGTGCCAGGAAGAAGTGAGAGAGGACAAAGAGTTGTAGTTAAGTGGGTTATTTCCTTTTCACCACACAGTATGAGTGATATTTTATGTACAGTAGATGGAGGGTGCCTTGTATTTATGGTACTTAAACCTTTAGTACTTGCAGAATACTGGCAATGAGGCATTCATTCAATTCTTAAAGTTGGATAACAGATGCTCTTAAAGTCGCAGGATCGTAGCTCTCCAATACTCAACTTGGACACAGCTGTTTTTTCATGTTTAAATGGCCCAGTCAAAGTCTATCTATTCCATCCATTGTCTTCTGTTTATCCAACATCAAGTCCAGGAGGGATCGCAGACATTCCTCTCCCGAGTAACTCTGGTGAATCCCAGGCCAGACAGGATGTGAACTCCCTCCAGTGAGTTCAGCGTCTCCCCAGGGTCTCCTCTCATCAACATCAAGGGGAGGCATCCTCTGGATGGCAGAGCTCCTCACCCCTAAAGCCCTCTGGAGAAAGCTCATTTCATCAACTCGTATCATGAATCATGACCAAAAGAACCAGATCCCGATGTCAAGGTCAGGACTGAATGTAGACAGCACGTTAAATCGAGAACTTTGCTGGGTGGCTCGGCTCTTTCTTCACCACAACAGACCGCAGCAGCACTGGCATAACTGCAGGCAAAGCTCCAATCCGTCTACCTATCCCCTGCTTCATTCTCCCGTCACGTCTGAACTACAAACCATGGTCCAAGACTTCAGACTTCAAACCAAGCAGTGAACCTCTGCAGTAGACGCTGGAGGTCACAGCTGGAAGAAACCAACAGAACCACAGAATCATCTGCAAAAAACAAAGATGAAACAATGTTCCAAAACCAGATGTCCTCCTTTCCATGACCATGCCTTCAGATCCTGTCCATAAACAGGTTTGGTTACAGAGGCCCTGGTAGAGTCCAACACACACTGGGAACAGGCTCAACCTGTTGACACATCTGTGGATTTGAAATTACTGGGATTGGATATTCCTTAAAACACACCCACACACCCCACAATCCCACATCACATCCAATTAATGCCTAATGTAGACCAGAGAAGCAAACACTCGCGACTTTCTCGAACATCATGAGAATAAAGACCTGGTCCACTGTTCCATGGTCAGAACGAATGCTTCACGCTGCTCCTGTTCCCGATAACTATCAGTTAGAGCCTCCTGTCCAACTACCTAAAGGAAGCTTTGCCAGTCCAAACCTAAATGCAACTGAGAGTCTGAGGTAAGACCTCAGTCAAACAAGCTCATGCTTGTTTGACTGAGCATGAGCTCTTTAGCAAAGAAGAACAGGTAAAAATTTCAGTCTCAATATGTACAAATCTGGTGGAGACGCATCGTAAAAGACTCACTGCTGCAAGCGTAAAAAAAGGAAGAAAAGAGTAAAGGGAGTTTAAGATAAATTAAGGGCACCCTTTACTTTGTGACAAGCTTCTTTGTGTTGATCTATCACACAAAGTTCCAATAAGACACATTGAAGTTTCTGGTTGTAATGTGAAATAGGCAAAAGTTCAAAAAGTATGCATATTAGAAGGGGAACTAAGCTTGGCTACATTGAGTTGTATAATGGAGAGACAGATTGGAGCCCTACCTGTATGAAAATGTAGTCGTCTTGAACCACCAGAGAGCTGATGTCGATGTATCCCGGGAATGGATAATTCCGGTTGGCTTCGGAGCACATCTGAGCTCTGCATGTGACATACTGCACATCTGTCAGCCACACACACAGGAAGCACAAGAGTCGTTAAAGTTGTTATTCCTCTCATGCATATTAACGAACAGAGTCGCAGCAACGCATCACCTGTTCAAGATAAGCTGAAAGCATCTCCATACTCCACGTTCTCAATCAGATCAAAACCAGTTTTTGTGTTTTACTGTTTGTTCTCCTCCCATCCACACAGCCTGACATTTCCTCGGTTAATTTGCTTCTCTTTGTAGCACCTAGTTATTCTCATTGCACAGATATGACAAACAAGCATCCTGTCAATCATACAGAAAGCTTGTATCTCTGAGTATGGTGTAAAAACTTTAGCACTTATTGTATTTCAATGACGCTGCCATTCAGAGTTAAGGAGCTGAAACTCAGCGAGTAAAATGGAAAGAAGGAGAAGCAAGATTCATTAAGACTGACGCCTAGGGTTTAATTTTGGACCCAAATTTCTTTCCTGGTTGATTATTTCCTGAACAAACTGTAATGCGTTTCCTCACAAAGACCTAAAAGTCACTTACTTCCATCCGGAGTGTGAGCCTCCATGTGGACCAGGTCTGGTTCTTTGTCCAGTCCAGAAACAGACCTGGCAGGGAAAACAGGGAAGAATGCATGAATGCATAATTACAAGAATTAATACATTGGAAATGAAAAATATAAAGAAAGATTAGTTTAGAGTTGTTGCCAAAGAATGAATGGAGTGCAAACAAGCAGCAGAAACTGGCAGAGGCTTGAATTCCTTTAACAGAGCAGAATTAATTTAAGCCCTAAAAACGAATTCCTGTTCATTTGAATTACAGATTTTCTAAAATAAACATTTTATGCTAACTAATTTCTTTATGCCTTGATTTATTGTTGCTTGATTTAGTAGTGTGGGATTTGTGGTTATGCATATTTACTCTAGAAGACAAAACTTCCAGTCAACAGTGCAAGACGCCAGCAGAGAGATTCATTTAGGAAGAAAGACGTACAAAAACCTACGAGAAAGGTTCCGTTTCTGTGGATTAACACTTTTTTAGAGGAAATTGCATACGTGTGTTTTCATTCAATTTGTCTGTGAGGTTTCAGTATCACTTGTTTTTGGGTCACAGTCATCCAGAGATTGGGAGAATGAATTATTTTGAGTAATTTTGGTTATATGGTTGGAATTGTTGCTATTTGCTAAGAATTCATTCATCTGACCCAAACTGTCACCTCAAATCAAAGAGAATTGGTTTGGATGTTGAAGAAAGACTCAAGAACCTGTAAAAGTAAAGCTTACCATGAAGAGGAAGCTGCAGGACACCAGCCTCACAGTGAAACAGCACGGGAATGTTGCTGATGGTGGCGTCATGCTGTGGGCCTGTTTTTACTGCCTTGGATAGTTCAAAATGGGGGAAGAATGAACAGGGAGGACTACCTCTTTAACTCGACCTGAAATCAACAGCTTGAAGTTTTGAGACAGTTTGGTGGAGGAGACTGGTTCCAAACTCACAACCAAACTGTGTTTGAATTGGAGCCTAAACTTAAAGCTCTTTATTGACAATTGAAAGCACTAATCACACACAGGCTTTGAGTTTTCACTTTCTGCAACTGGTGGATTAGACTGAATGGCAGCTACTGGTCTCCAACTGTGGCAATATTTAAAATCCCTCTGATGTCGATGGAGCAGCTGAGCAGATCCAGCCATCTGAAGTCCAGCCTGGTTGTTGCTACAGACCCATCCAGTGCTCCATTGTCCTTGAAATGGTTTTGGCAGCAAAGGGTAAAGTCAGTGATGTATTTTGCACAAATTTAGGATCTCTCTGCAGTGGCATGGATGCAGCTCCAGATTTATGAGCAGTAGGGGAGTACAACCCAAGGCAATCCCAGGCACAGCCAGTCACCTCAGAGAGGGAGGGGTAGAGCAGTGACGAGCTGGGCGACATTCAGTCCAACATTTGTGATGAGTGTGCACTTTCAGACAGAGTTGGCCCACCACAGGGGGAGTGAGAGGGAGGCTGAGTGGATATGAAGCGACAGGAACATCCCTGATTTGTTATTAGTCATAGGTCCTGCTTCCAAATCTGTATGTCTGCATCATAAGAAAATTACTCCTGCTGCTTCCACTGTTTTAGTTTAAAAGAAACTCTAGACATTTATTAACCTGATATTAGGAGGACGTACACAAAATATTAAGAGGGATATAAATACTACTGGAAGCTGAATCTAGAATGTGTTTTCATCCCTTTGCTTTGTTCCACATTTTGTTAGATTATTTATTTTAAAATGGACATCGGTGCAGTTTTTAATTCCAAAGTGTCAACAAGGTCAGATTTAAAATGTCCTTCATGTAGTTTTTCTACATTTAAATATAATTTCAAAGTAAAAGGTAGCATGTATCTCATCTTTCATCTGAAAGGTTGAGGTTCTTATCCCTGAGATCAGAGTCTTCCAATCCAGGCCTCAAGGGTTGGCGTTCTGCAACCTATAGATGTATCCCTGGTCCAACGCCTGAATCAAACGGCTGTATCACCCTCAGTATGCAGACAGGTTCTCCAGAGTCCTGTTAATCACCTCTTTATGTGACTCAGGTGTGTTGAAGCAGACACACATCTAAGAGATGCAGGACGGTGGCCCATAAGGCCATTGATCTGAAGAACCCTACTTTAGATGTTTCAACAACTTGACTGCATTCCAGCTGAGCTACTTGTGGCTTATTTTACATTATTTTTATGAAATACACAGCTTTACTCTATATAAGGTCTCTCAGTTGACGGTGCAAAACCAAGCAGTGAAGTGGAAGGAATTTACTCTCGACTTCAGAAACGGAAAGATACAAAACCATTCTGGCAGCATTAAACATCCTGCAAACACGATAGTCTGCTTCATTCAGAAATGAAAGACGTTTGAAACACACCAACCTAAGTCAACTTGACAGATGTGACCAACAACCCACGTCTCCAGAGCTCTACTGTTTCCTTGTGAACCATCCCGAAGGTCAGCCATATTTAACACACTCCACAAATCAAGACCAAATGGAAATGTTTAGCCTAAACTCCAAACAGCACGTCTGATATATATATGTTTTTTTAGAAGGACTGGGGTGACCAGCCTGCAGAGAGGGCGATGTAACAGCACTCAAGCTTAGAGAGGTTGGTAGAGAAAACCTCCTCAGCTGCGCTCTGGACGTCAGATGAGGGTGAAGAATAGCCTTCAAACACAATGTACCCCGCAGATTTCTTTAGAGCATATCGAAAATATTTATAAGAAAACAGCTTGGGAAGTGAAATACCTAGACACAATGCTACTTATCTATACTGTACTTATTCATTTATTCACTTATTACAGCGGGGTTTGGAGCTGTTTACTTATTTATATTTTTGTAAAATGTATGTGTACAAGCACTGGTGTCACTTTTTGTCCTCTTATGCACTTTACTTGGAAACCTGCTATTACCACCGAGTTATACGCCAAACACAATTTCGTTGCCTTTTTCGACAATGACAATAAATTCTTCTTCTTCTTCTAACTTGACCCACTATTGGCTGAAGCCAGTCCAAGGCTGCCATTAACCTTCCTTGTCGCTGATTGACACGAAGAGAGGGAATAAGGAAGACGGTACATGTTAGCTTCTGCAGTACCGTCTCCACTGTGTGTATCAATGCACATTAAGGCATGTTTGGTGTTTGAACGATCAAAATGGGAAGTTAGACACATTTTTAAAGGTGGTCTCAAGCATTTGTGGATTTTATCTATTCATGGGCGGTTGTGGTACCTAACCTCTGTGGGTCCACTGTGGGTCGGTGACCCGAAGCAAACAAGGTAGCAAAGGAGTGAACAAAGACCTAGACATGCCGTTTTCTACACTGCCCATCCTGCCTGACCCTAACAGGGTCTGGAGCAAAAAAATACTCAAAACCTGTTGTGCCAAAAAGACTTGCTGTGATTGGTGCCAAAGAGGCTTTAAGAAAAATATTAAGGCACATATTATCAATTTTTTGGCAATAAAAGCTGCTGCACATCTTTCCAAAAAGCTATTTTGCCTAGTTATTATGGAGTGCTGTGCCTTGATCTTTGAGACAGAAGAATACTCAAACACACAATAAATCTATGAAGTAACGAAAAGTGAATGGGTGTGAACACTTTCCTGAGCCACTTACAGGAGACATAAAGCTCATTGAGTCAAACTACAGAAATGTGCAGGATTTCTCCACCATCACTTGCAGTCAGAGGCCTTGTTCTGAGTCAAAAGCACTTGCTGCATTCCTGAGCAAACAACTTTAGAGACGAGGAATGCAGCAGCCGAGACATGAGGAGAGATGACTCACCAGTAGAATCTGTTCGGGGTGACGTGTTCGTGGATGAGCATCCATTTCCTTCCAAAGTCGACTGAGCTGTACAACTGCAGGAAAATCAGAGACACAGGGACGTTAGTTGGGTCAACATATACATCTACATCTGTCAGGTCTTTTAATCACGCCAGCTGATGTAAAACAGCCACAAGTGAGCCAGAGATGTGGCTGGTTAATTCCAGGCTGGAGGATAGTCTGGGGCTATAAAGCATCCTCCAAGGAGATGACAACAGAATCGCTTTCAGCGTTAACAACCGGCCAATCAAGCTAACAGATTATGACAAATATATGCATCTCTGTTCCCTGCGGTACAAACAACAGGCTCGTTCTTTTCAGCTTACTTAGCAAAGAATCTTATTTGATAGGCACGTCAAATAGTGGCTCTGAAACCACTTTATTCTGTACCGGTGCAGAGGACAACGGATGCAAAAAATGATGCATGGTTCACCAGATGTGCAGGTGTAGCCTGTGCCCATTTTCGATATACTAATTACACTTGCAGGCACCCGGGCAACCAATTAATGACCCTTTTGTGTTTCCTAGCACTATACTGATCGATGATGATGGAGCACCTCACATATTTCTCGCAGCCTCTGTGCATCCATCTAGCCGGTACTTGTGAAGTACAGCAAATGTTCCAATTTGATAGATTTTAATCGCAGCATAAATAAAAGTGTAAAGATTTTTAATTTGAAAGCATTGTTTCTGTGCTAGACCAAGATCTCATGTAGAAGAGAGAGTTGTTATGAAAAACAACAATGTACAACCGCAGTAACTACAAAGAATTAAGACATGTGACATGGATAAATAATCTCTCAAAATTTGAAAAAAACATTAGAGCAAGTTCAAAGAGTTTCAAAAGATTTCTCTTTTTGACTTAAAAGAAATTTAAGTTGTTCCAAAGGAATCAAAGTGGATAATTTCAGATCCTGCTGTAGAGTGTAAGTACACTGTAAAAAAAAAAAGTCTGTAAATTCCACGGTAAAAAATGGTAAAATAGCTACTTTATATAATAAAATATTATATAAAGCATTTCATTACCGTAGAAAATACATGGAATTACAATAACTCAATAAAAATATATTTCAAGTGATTTTGGCAGTCACGAAATGTAGAAAACACAGAAATCTATTGTAAAAATCTAATTGTAAAAATCATAGAAAAATATGGTAATATTGCCAGCAGCCAATTACCCTAAAATTAATGGTATTAAACGGCCAAAATTACAAATTTTGCTGATGTTTGTATCTATGATGTAAAACCATAAACCAGACTGCAAAAATAATACACAAAGAATGGAATGCTAGTGTGATGTTTTGATTTCACTAATTAAATTTATAATGCCTTTTATATCAAACTGAAATCTCAGAGGTAGACCAGGAATCGAACTGGCGATCCACCGATAGCAGGAACTTCTACAGCCGACGCCACCATCATTCATGAGAGGGTTTGATTAAATTATGTATTTGGGATAATTTAATTTTATGCCGACCATAGATTTGTCATACACTAAGAGAACTGCGTGTTAGGCCCTGCTGCTTGGACGAAGCTGAAGTTGGTTTACAATTGTAGCTTCCAATTCGGGAAATGGCTAAAGGGCGATTCCACCTAAATTTTCACTACCGTTAGCATCTTTAATTTACTCTAGCTAAAAAACTACAACACCTAGACTCTTCAAACCTGGACTGGATTATTCTCAACTAATAGCAAAATATTTAAAACCAAGTGTGGGATTTGTGAAACCTTTATCTGATTTGTGAAACTTCAAAAAAGCGCAGTTGTAGTGTTATCCAAAAGCATACAAATGGTGAAATCAACTTTTATTGAAGTTTCACAAATCACACACCTGGTTTTAAATATTATGCTATTAGTTGAGAATAAGAGTTTTTCATTTTGTTATTGTGTTAAACAGCAGGGTTTACAGTTAATGTAGTTATTGTTATTTGTCATGTAAACAAAGAATTTTCTTTGTTTACATTGTATTTCTGCTTGATCCACCGTAAAAATTTACCCATAATTGTTCTTATGGTGGAATTTCGGCAACCTCAGCTGCCGGCGTTTCACCGTAAAACAAAAAACATTTTTTACCCATAATATTTTTTTATGGTGGAATTATGGCAACCCCAGCTGCTGGTGTTTTACTGTAAAATCAGCTGTTTTTTTTACAGTGTAAGAAACTCAGCTTGGTAAAAAAAACAAAACAAAAAAAAGAGCTCATTGTTTTACGCTTTAATTCATAAAGACCTGGACCTTCCACTAATGAGAACCGTTACTTTCCTCTCTCGAAGTTTTAAATTTGACCCAGTCGCTCACATTTGGCCGTGACGTTTGTAATGCACCAGTTCGACGCTGTAAAGTCTCCTGGAAACTGTCTGCTCTGAAAACAACCATCCCCCTTCGCAAAGACAGAAGGGACGAGACAAACTGATAGCTGTCAATGCTATTCAATATTTGGAAGCGTGGCCAACCTGCTTCCAAATATTGAATGACATATTTGGAGGTGTGTGTAGCATCTGGATGCTACACACACCTGCTACTGTCCGCTGCTACTGCTAAAACTACAGGCACACTTCGATTCTAAAGTATGGTGGGAACAATCCGAGGACAGCTTCAGGAATAAAAATATACCAATGCATGAGTCTATGAACTGATAAAGATGTTAATCACCTGAGTGTAAACTACAGTGGTGAGTGAGATTTACTGTTATGAATCTTCAAGGTGCAGCATGAAACTTTTATTACCTGAAATAGTAAGTTACAGGTAATAAACCTGTAATTTTCCATTTGCACATTTAGCAGCGTGCATAGAGGGTGATTGACAGCACAGACTCTCCTCCTGGCTCTGGTTGCCTTTGACCAGGCGGGTTGCATATTTGCGGACAGCTCAGGGAGGAGGTGGAAGAGCTTCGTTTTCTCACACATTACCTCTGTGACGCCTACCGTCACAACATGGTGACAAGTTTAATAAATATGGAAAAAACATATTTTTGTAAAAGTTACTTACTGCACCATGAAAGACAGCAACCAGCATATGGAGACAAGTGTGTTCACGTAAACAGTAATTTAACAGCGGTAAGGTCATTAAAACAAGATGCTTCTCAGAACTTAGAACATGATCCGTTCTGAAGAAAGTGCAGTTTTATCTTCAGCATCTTCAACATGTGATTTAAATGAAAGTTTGCTGCCGATTTCTATGCCAAGTTATGTATATGTCTCAGCATCACATCTTCACCTGCATGTGTACTTTTCATTTAAATGTTGCACCACTGCAGATGTCTCATCTGAATGCTGACAATCACATTTAGTTGAATCAGACTCCTTGCAATTCACACATCCACTCTGCAAAAAAAGTTATTCCCAGAAAAAAACACTTGTTTGATTTGAGCCTCAAGCAGAAAGGATGAAATGTAATATGGAAGAGTTCTTTAAATCAGAAGGCGCGATGAGCTGAGGAGAGATATCTACCCAGCTGGTATCAGCTGATTTCAGGGTTCGTCATTACAATTTACTCTGAGCACAGAATTTGTGCAAACGATCAATGCAGCATTAAACCTCTGACTAGCCCAGATCCAGTAATTATTGTCTGTTTAAATTATTTATTTTTGACGGGACTCAACAGACAGGTTCTTTACGAAGCTGTCAAACACTAGTAAATATTGAAAATAAATGTTGATTTATGATTAATGCAAGTTAAAATGTTGAAAGACATTTGATGAAAAATTAGATACAATTATGTAGAGTTACATTCATGATCTTTGTAAAGCATGCAGGCAGGCTGCAAGTGAGCTCTAAGGTCTAAATGAGACAACCTGCATAAATTAAAGTCACATTTAAAAAATGTGGTGTGCTTGGAGGCAGTTTGCAAAATAAAACAATATTAAAACATCTTTCGATGTATTGATTTTAGCCAAAAGCAGAAAGTTATAACATCGTTAACTTTTCCAGTTTCTCTGTTTGCTGGATTCTCTTGCAAAAGAGATTTTTAATTTCATTGAGATTTTCCAGGTGAAATTAAGGTTAATAAAATAAATTTGCATTCCATGGATGACAAATCACAGTATGAGTTTTTAATCATTTAAAGTTCGAGTCCTTTGTTTTCATGCCGTCTGCTCTACAACCAATAATTTCTCTAAATATTGATACGTATAACTTGAACTGTAACAACAGCAGAGCAGATCTGAGTTCAGGTCAGTGGGTGAGTGTTGGTGAAGCTCTCCAACAGGCACCGTCCCTCATCCCTTCGGACAGTGACATATGACCGCAGCGGGCAGCTCCAGGCTCTCCTCCCTCCATTCATCAGGTCAATGACATCTTAAATTTTAAAGCTTCTGGGCTGTCACAAAGTAAGCTTCATAGTTTCTCCTTTCGATAAATCAAATGCATGGCCAGCTGCCACCGCAGTCAGGAACAAAAACACTCACTGAGGAATTACAGGAAGTGTGTTCTGTTTGTCAAGGATTCACCGAGAAGATGGAGGAGCAGGTCCAACTGGTGAACAGGTCAAAGGAAATTATTTGCCACAAGTTAATCAAAGACTTCTAAAATCACACTGGACCATTTTTAGACAAGCCTAAAATATAAATTCACCTTTAAACGGTTATTAAAATGTATTACAGGATTTCAAACTGTGCTGCAAATGTGAAAAATGTGGTGAAAAAACCTTAAGTGGATTTTGGTTTTCATTACATTTTGACTGACAGCTTGTTAAATGACCTCCAGGTATTTTAACAATTCATTTTCACTATTCAACGTTTTCATCTCTCAGTAGAAAACGTTGACTTCCAGGTTATGGATGTTCTCCTGTTACATCCTGGATGTCAGGTCCGTGTTCTTTCTGAACCCGTTATCAGTTTTGGCATAAAAAAATGGGAAAAACGCTGGAAATTCTTGGTTTCTGTCTAATGAATAAGAGACAAACAGAATGTTACTGAGGAAAAAACATTACTGAAATAATTCCTGGTGATGCTGGTTTGGAGCTGCAGGCTGATGGTTTTTCCTGAGGCAGCGTCTGCTCATGCCATCGAAGTGTAACATAGATATTATATCGCTGAGTTTAGAGTCACAAACTATCTCTTATTTACTGAAAAATGTCTTGAGCCGTCTTTCAGGGACTCGGTGTGGTGATGATAATTATTATGAATATTGTTTTCAATCAAGGTCAAATACAAGATTATTATTAATATCAATATTCCAGCATTAATTTTCAAATAAACATGTCATTATGGAAGCTGGCATGTTGACAAGTGGTAAAAATCAATACTCTATCTCTATTAGTTAAAATGTCAGAATGAGTAAGCAAAAAGGTAAATTATTATCCAAATGGTTATGATTAATTTTTTTCTTTCAGTTTATTATCAAAAATCAGCAGCAGAAGCTTCATCTGATCTGGAATCAGTTTCTCTGATATAATAGGATTTAACAGAGAAGCTGAAAGGTGCAACAAAACCGTCTGCAACAGAACAATAGATGGATTTTACTTTTATATCTGACTGGCTGCTCTGTATGTTGTCATGTCTGAAGTGAGTCTCAAAACATATGTGAGGTGCCGTTCCATATAAAATGTCTTTGAACATTTATTCTGAAAAACTGGGACCAGTTTAACCAAATACCAGTTCAATCCAAATATAATGTAAGTGACTGCAGAGAAAGCCAACAGACGGTACCGACTCCGTCTTTCTGACCATGCTCAGAGCAGCAGATGACGGAGGGAAGGAGAACTTCTTTTAAACTAAAAGAAACGTCCAGCAGAACCAGACCAAGGCAGAGCAGCCATCTGCTTCACCCAGCTGGTGGGCCGCCTTCTTCAAACACACGACTCCAGATGAAAACCTCCTAACGCTGCAGCTCAGCAGCTGGAGCGTCGCAGGCTCTGAAGCGGGCTTCTGGAGCGTTCCTGCTTTGGAGAAAATATGCATCCAGTCACTTTTTTGACAAATGTTTAACAGCTTGAGGCAGATTGGCTTGGCGGAAGCAGAGAATCCAAAAGAAAAGAGGGAATTACTTCTGCTAGAGTAATCAGAAGCATGACAAAATGTTTTCATTCAACAGCTGAACATTCTGGAGCTGGAGAACATTCCTTAAAACCAGTAATTACTGTAAATAATGACAAATCTATTCTGTTAGATTAAGAGCAGGAATAAACACAGCATCGCTGAACATTAAGGACGAAAACATCAGCCTGTAATTTGCATTTCTGCAACAAATACCAGAACAAGTTCTGCAGATTAAATGTACAAATCTGCAGTTAGAAAAGTCTTTGCAGACCCCAACAAGCTGCTGCTTCTGACTGACAGGAACCTGCAAATGAAAAAGACAATCTTCTGAATTTCCTTTGTAAACATGTCACTATGTTATTCACTGTGTAAATGTGGGTAAAGCTCAGGAGACATGAATAGTTTAAACACTGTAATTAAAAAAAAAAAAAAAATTAAAACGGCAGGATGTTCAGCCGTTGAATAAAATATTTTTGTGTCAAATCTGTGATTTTTCTTCTGCTTTACTTTGCAACAATGTAAACATTGACTCGACGGTCTCCAGCAGTGACTCAGTCGGTCAAATAAAACAGTGAAACGCAATGAGGAAAGTCTCAAAGTGTCACATTTTTTGTAAACAGTTGGTTTAAATACATGTACAATATGTAATATTTAGAACCAGAGGTTTTAAAATAAGGACGACAAGGCCTTAACGACGTGAACAAGTGTTTTTTTTCCACCAAATAATTCATGTTAATCGAGATACAGGAAAATGCACTTTAACATTGTTTACACTCAAAGCGCATCAGAGCTGAAACTAACATCCCAACCTCCAACTCACATCAGAGCAGAAGGCCTCGTCTTACAAGAAATTAATTCCAGGCAGAAAATGATTTTTTATTTTTTTTATCATGTTTAAACATCAAACCTCTGAGTTTCTGCGGCGGGTGAGCAGGAATAATAACCAGGTTTTGTTTCACTGCTTTTAGATGAAGAGTTACGTGGAATATTGGATTTCAACACACACGGATGCAGTAATGTTGCAGTGTGTGTGCGGGGGTGGGGGTGTTTGCAGCAGTAACTTGTGATTTACAGCAAATCAACACAGAGAAGTCAAGCATTCAAACCGATGGAACCAAAATGAGAAGCAAATTGATTCCAAACCTGGTTGATCACAGAGAACTTAAATATACCGACAGATGAAGGTCAGGCATTTTAGATTTTCTATACTTAAACCTGTGCCAGGAATGCATAAGGCCCATCATTTAAAGGTCGGAGTAAAGTGCACTTTGGCTGGGGATGAAATATGAAGCAGAATGAAAGATAAATGATGGCTGTACAGCGGCTGTCAACCCTGGAAATCAATTAAAAAAATGGTGGTGCAGAGACGGTCCCCTGTGGACGAACTGACAGCAGTTCTCAGAGTTCCAGGAAAGCCTGCGCCGCATCCCAGAATGCAAAGCTGACACCACTGCTGCTTTTCTGCTGCTAACCTGCACCAATGACATGTTAGCTGCAATGCTGCTGCAGGCTGTCACCACCAGGCAGAATATAATCACACTTTTCCCTAAATCTCAGTATGAGCTGTGAAACATGGAATAACGTCCTCAGCAGGAAAGTTAGACAGTTTGGAAGCAGCCAATCAGCGACAGATGGACGGTCTTTAACCCAACACGCCCAGTCAGCTGCATCCAGCTGCTACAGATGTTACATCTGGCTAAGAAATGAGATATCATGAGTCTGGCTGGAAGTTTTTGGAAGTTAAAGTGGATAAAAATGGATTTTGCCCCCATTGCATTTTCAGATTCTCCACTTCAATGGATTTTTTTTTGTTTCCCATAGCAACAGATACAGAGGAATCACAGATGCAACACTGATGCAGGTAATGTTTGTGTAATCTCTGTGTGTACGTCCATTTTTACTGTTTTGTTCCCAACAATTAAATGAATGCATAAACCGAAAAGAATGCATGAATATGCCTGTTAACGACATACAGCAGCGTTACATTTAATGCAGGAAAAGACCAATAGATTTGCTGTTTGCTAAATGCCAACAAAAAAACAGAAAACTTTGAGATTTCTTTCACCTTCTTCAAATTCTGAAGTTTACATCCATTTCTGACTTTTATGGGCACTTGTTATGAATGAAAGAGAGGTAAATGCCAATGGCAAAAGACTTCACTCTTTTCAATATTTCATTGTGAACTAAACACCCATCTGTCCCCAGTCCCTCACAGACAGACCCGCACTCTCACCTCAACTCAGCAGAATTAACTTAACATGTACTTCTTTGACCTGTGGAAGGAAGATGGGGTTCCCAGAGAAAAACCCATGGGGGCAGCATGCAATATTCACACGCAAAGGCCTTAGATGACATGAGGACCCACGATCTGTTTACTGCTCACTGTAAACTAAATAAGGAAATCTTCTTTAAAACAGCAGAATTTGTTCTGAATTGCTGAGTTAAATTCCTCAAGATCAAAAATGCTTCAAGCACTTGATTAGGAGGACTTTTGGACATTTCCCAGGAGTAGGACACCTCAGGGCAGACACAGGACTTACTGGGTAGATTATATCTGATGGTTCACTGACATCCCATCGTCTCCAATCAACCCCACCGAGGCCTTGATGTGGACGTCCACGTCACAGCGGATGTGTTTCTGCACATCACATTTGTAAAGTCATCTTTACTCCATCAATAACATACTAAATACTACAACTTCTTCTGTTTTTTCACACTGTTTCAGATCAAATACATTTTAAGATGAAACAATAATAACGTGAGTAATTTTTGAAAATTGTATATTTTTTATAGAAAATCATAAGGTAAGCTGTAATATTTCAAAAAAGTAACAAATCGCGCCCCGATCTGAATACCTGCACACAGAAAGGAGCAATATTACCATTTATTGGTTTAAGAAATGGAAATGGTTACGTCGCCATTTCTAAGGCGTCGAGGATTTAAGCAAACCAAAGTCAGAACTTCACGGAGCAAAACTGAGAAAACATGGTGAATTTCCACAACAAGATCAGCAAAATTACTCCAAGACAGGATCAGCGACCCATCCAGGAGGTTAGAAAAACAAAAAACCTGATCAAACTAAGGCACTGTGGGCCTCACTCGCTTCAGGTGAGGTCAGAGTTCATGAGACTGGGCAACAATCTCAGTTCCAGCGCCAGAACCATCGCTGACCCAAAAGAACACTATTCCATAGACCAACAAGACAAAAGTGGACCTTTTTGAAAGATGTGTGTAAAACTAAGACATCGTTTCAGAAACAGAACAGTGTAGCTGCAGTCCAACATGGTGATGGTAGAGGAACGGTCTGTGGTGCTTTTCTGCTGCATCACCTGGACAAGCTAATGTAAGCAATATATTTATTACTTCTGCTCTCCAGCAGAAAGCCTGGAGAAGAATGCCTGGCCGTCAGTTAAGATTAAACCCACTAGGGTTATTCTGCACCAGCTGCAGTTAAACTGGGAACATTGACAGGCGAGCCGTGTGACACCCAGTCCTGCTAATGTTTACCCGTTTCCGCCACGCCCCAAAAAACGTTACGAATGCTTCTACGCCTCTGCAACATTTACAAAACAAACTATACATTATACCAGACATTTGCGAAATGTGTCTTCCTTTTTCTCAATATGACTCCCATCAACCTCCATTAAGCAGTGGTGATGCTGTCTATTAAATGTGAAAGACTTCATTTGTGTCTGTTGACCTTCACTCCCTCCGTTGAGTTACCGTCGGATGATTTGTCTGTAGTGATATTGCTCCAGTTACGATGCCAGCATTTATGCTCTCTGCACTCTGCTCTAGATGTGCCAGCTTCCCGTAAATCAAATCATTTACATACCCCTCTCCAGTCTGTTTGTGGACCAAATTACATCCAAGTCGGACCATTGCTTCTGGGTGCTTAAAATGGTGCTGTAATGTGTATTTCATTAAAGATGCATGTAGAATAATGAACAACACAGCAGCTGGGAACAAAGAAAGCAGCAGAACCTGCTCTAATGAACGGTTTAATCTACTATATACTAAATAAACTATTTACAACTGAAACACAATGTCTAATTTATAATCCGTTAAATTATTTTACAAACTCAAGAAGGCATTTTGTGTTACTTCTCTCAGAAAATAAAACAACAGAAACAAGTGTGTTTTATTTTCATATTTGGGTCAAAATCGAGTCCCACTGCGTCACATTTCTGTTCATTGTAACATTAAGATGTTTTCCACTGACACACAGCAGAAAATAAAACACAGCCTTGTTTGGTTGCAGCACTGCTGCAGCAACACTCTGCGCCCCGAAAAGCTTCCTGCAGCAACAACAAAGCACCAGTGCTCTATAAATACAGAAAAGTTCTGAGAAAAGGATCGAGACTTTGGAATTATGGAAATAACCGTTGCATTATAGGACCCAGTATCCCAAACAATTACTGTAAGTCACTTTTATAACTCTTAATTAAGTCTCTCATAAATTCTTGATGCATCTGTGTACAGCACTGTAAATCAAACTGCTCCTCCTGGCACCGCCTGGGCACATCCTGCATGGAGGGGGGAGTGAGCAATGGTTTTATGTCCCGCAATTTATGGAGCCGGCAAAGAACACAAGCATAAGGGCCATCCTGTATGTGGGGAGGCAGATGCAGGGGCTACACAGACGATACTCAGACTCTGTTCTGCCTGAAAGGCCGCAACAGCAGGAGTGAAGACCAACAACTTCTGAGGTATCCGAACTAAGAAGAGAGCCAATCAATCAGGTCTCCGTACAGGAAGTGTGTCATAAATCCCACCATCATCATCACCAACAAAGAAAACACTGTCTGCCTCGGAAAAGTATTCACATCCCCAGAACTTTTCCACACTTTGATCAGGATACACCAACAAACTTTGTGATTTTATGTGACAGACCAATAAAAAAAACATCTTATTTGTTCAAAAACCAAATATACTTTGATATGCATTAATATGCACAGTGAAAATTGACTTGCCCTGTTTACCTTCTTGGGAATACAACCAATCAGTAGCAAGGAGAATTAACGTTCTTCCCAACTGGTTGCTTTGCAAATTGCCCCCAACAGTGTGTAAGGTAGCATTGTGTCACGTAATTTCAGCTTCATGTGCTTTGCTTTCTTTCCAATATTTCAGATATGTTCTATGAAAAGTCCTCTAGCAGACTAATTTTTCATAAAAACTGGAAAACGATGGGTTGGGGATCCAAAAGCAGCTTCTTTCACCACCTTTAAACTGTTTACCAGTTTTACAAAGAAAATACATCAAATTATTTCATCCACCAAAACAAATACTTTTGCTCAACATTTCCTTGCTTTCTTTTTTTGGTCCCTCTTCAATCCTAACGCAGTTTAACGTTTTATTAGAGTTGGAGGAACATGACTGGCCGTCTCATAACAGCACAAATCCCTCTGGAAAAGGTTGTTCCACCAGAGTAAAGTAAAAAGTTTGTTTGTTCAGATCTGTGTGGATTCTTGCGTTTCACATCTGCTGCTTGTTTGTACCAACAGACCCGGTTGCCCTGCTGTGACTCTGGAGATTCTGAGGGGCCACAATAAGAGAGCTGCTGATTAATTTAGTGTTGACACTGTTCCTGAGCCATGTGATGGGTGGAAATCCAGAGCTGGTGTAATCTCAGAGTTCAGGCTCAGGTCAGATGAGATCAGGCCGGGTTGGAAGTAGCTTGGCGTGTGTGTCAGTCTTCCAGCGGCTACATGTCCCTTGTCCTGGCCCTTCAAGTTTATCTTCTACTGGCATGCAGCAGAGAGACATCACTGATATGAAGCACACTTTTAGAAGATGAAACTGTCATTTTTAGTGTAAAATGACTGTATTTATCAGAGCTTCTGAACATCTTGTGGTGCCATCATACAACACGGTGCCGACGTTTCCTCTTGTTGCCACGATGTCCTGAAAGCCGCTTTTTTTTTTTTCCCATGAAGCACTTCCAGCTGATCTATTATCTACTTCCAGCCTCCTCCTGCCCTCGTTGTCTGAAAGGTGTTGTTGAGCTGGAGCCAAAGAGGCCGCTCAGCTGCAGCAGAGCATTTCTCATCCCAGTGACTCTGCAGATGGCAGGTATCTCCACCGTGCAGCTCGCTGCGTCGGGTCGGCCGCGCTCCACCGAGCCGAGGTGGACCCTCCCTGCCAGGACGCCTTTAATGGGCTTTAATATGGAAAACATGATCGGGCCATGCAGGCAGCGCTCTTTGGAGATAATGAAGTGCCTTGTTACCCAAACCTGCACAGCAACTCACGGCACGATATTTCCGCATTCATATCCAACAACTGTCTTATGGGAAGTCCTGTTGTTCATGCTGATGTAGAACATGGTTCTTTAAAACTTAGAGACTTTAAGACTTTGATAAGAGAGCTGGAGTGTAAGACTCACTGAAAGTCAAACAGGAACACGTTGTACCTGTAAGTCAGCCGGAGTCCTGAACATCCTGCTAACTTTAAGACAAGAGACTTATAATTACTGCAAACATTTACGGGTCTGCATTAATTATGCACAATACGCATGCAGAGTTTTTGTTAGAAGTGTTATTTTTCTATTCCTTCAATTACTTTGAACAGTAAGTTTAAATCAGTCGTTGGAAGTTGGATTTTTTTTCATATAGGGTGAAAATGTAGTTTGGGAAGCTGCGATATCTCATCTCAATGCTACATGATACACTATTTCTGGTGTTTGCAAAGCAGCCAATCAAAGAGCACCCTTCACTTTTCTTGGTGATGATTGGCTGAACCACAATAACAAAGACTAGGAAGACTCTGGATGTTGGCTTAGCTTAGTGTTAAAGTTTCCACTGTGTGTGTTAAAGTTCATGAGTTGTTTATTAAAATCAGCAGTGAAAAGTGTTTTAGAGGGGGTCTCATGTGGATCCTGAACCCTGCAGATACTGGCTACCTTGGAATAACTCTGTGATGGAGAAAAATGTTGTTTTTCTCTGAGAAACATCTTCATTGCTCTAAGAAATACATTAAGAAAGATCTAATTTAACATCATTCTGTAGGATGAACCGCCATGCAAAAAAAACAAAAAAGGATTTTAGCAAAAAATCGGAATTGAGCATCACGGCTGTGTAAACATACCTGCACTGAATGCATCAACAGCCCACATCACTATCAATTTCATTCATTTTAGTGGTTCTCAAGACCCCACAGTACTTGGGTTGTGACCCCAAGACGGGTCCTGACCCAACTTTGGGAACCACATCTCTACAGAAACTCAGAATCCAGAGGGAGAATCAAACATCTAGCAGAATAAATGATTTGATATGTATGACTGTCTGACTGGAGGAATGAAACTTCTCCTGTCATTCTTCACAGAACCAGAGAAGAACTTGTGTCCCCCACCAGCCTTACAAACGGAGTCACCTTAGTGGAACGGCTCTGCGAGTGAAGGAGCTGCATCTTCTAGCTCATAAAATGACATCTCATAAACAATGAAATTGGATTATGATCCCTCTGCAAACAAAATATTGAACATCTGACAACAGAAGAATAATGTCCACCTCACAAAATCCTATGGCAAATATATTTTCTTCTGCTTTTTCTGTGAAACTTAACAATTCATATTATGTGACAAAGACAAATAAAAAAGCTTTAATGAGCTTTGCAAATTAATGTTTGGTTGCAAATCAGAATCATGGCCAGCATCCAGTTCTGCAGTAAAACTACGGGCATTAAATCACAACACTGATTGTCTGTTCAGTGCAGATATGAAGGATCCGCTCAATCAGCTGTAAATTATGCCACTCAAAGGTCTGCCTCAATAACAAACTATCTCCTCCACACGTTTTAAACTCAGGTAAAAAAGTCAGCTCAGGATCTAAACGTAGTTGGTCATCAAAAACATAAACTGTTTACTTCTGATCAAGCTCCATTTCTGTCACAGTCCACTGAGTCTAACCCAAACACTCTGGAAGACATTTCAAAACAGCTGCAGGTTAACAGTCATTTTTTAGAAGGTTTGAAGTTAATTTAGCAGCTGACAGTTGAGTAGGAATATTCTGGATTCTTCAGCTATTTCTCCTCGTAACACTGCTGACCCAGACATGAACACTAACAGTTTCTGTCTGAAAAACAAACTGTCCTGTTTTATCTTCTTGATTGGTTCTGATTAGGGCCAGAAACAGGAATCACTGTAATTATTGACTTATCTGCTGATTATTTTTCTTATTAAGAGATGAATCCCTTGTCTAACCACCTTTTTCTTGTTAATTCTCACCTGCAGTCTCTTTTTCATGCAGATAATAATCATAGAAATGCACAAGCACCTAAAAAACAGATATTTTCTGAACAGTTTTAAAGCCCCAGGTTAAAGACTGGATAAATCTTTCTCATTGAAACAAGTCAATTTATCTGTTTCCTAGCAAATTCACAGCACTTAAACAAACATTACAGCCAAAAACACCAAAGTCTCGCCTGCCTCCAACAGGTTTCCTTCCTAGAGACAGATTTAGCTCCATTCTTCTTTCCTTAACTCTGACCAGCTTCCCTGATCCTACAGAAGGAAAAATCCACCAAGGCATGATGCTGCCACCTCCAACAAACCTCTGAGGCCTTCACACAACGATTGGCCTGTGTGTTAAATTACACGCAACTGGACTCTGCTAACTGATTAGCTAAATTTGGAAGTCAACTGGTTGCATTTTATTTAGGGGTATCATAATCTTTAAATTAAACACAATGAGATTTTGGTTTGATCCAGATTTCATTTGGATTATTAGCAGCAGAACTGATGATGTCTAATGTGGAAGATGCAGCTATGCTGTAAAAAGCAGCTTTAACAGGTGAACATCTACATTCTCTAAGACGTTCCAGCTTCTATTCACATTCTCTATAAGCAGCAAAAAGAATCAGAGGTTTAAATTAAGAATCACATTAAAGGTGGGGAGGGGGTGTCAGCCGAGGACTCAGGATGTAGGCTCACGGCTTCCTATTAAAAATAAAGTCTGAAATAAAAGAGGCTTATCTAAAAAGGACTTTCAATAGCAGAATCTGAAGCTGCAGACAACAATATCTGTCATATTAGGAATGTTACAAAATGAGAAATGCTAATTCCTTTCAGGGACTTGATGCAAATGAAAAGAAAGAATAAAACGAGTAATCCTGAATAAATGTCCTCTTGCTTCTCTCTCTGAATACTTTATTGAGGCTGATGTCCCCGTTGCATATGTGAGAGCGTTTAGTTAGGGTACGATCGGCTGGAAATAATTAAAAGCATAAATTTGCATCATTAGGGTGGATTAAGTCAAACAATGTTTGCATATTGAGGGGAGTAAAGAGGCTGTGTGGAGCGCTAAGGAAACACCAGCATGCTGCTCCTCTTCCCAGGTTTGGTGAGCCATCAGCATCTCAGGGGAAAACCTGGAGGAGAATTCCCATCTTCAACTGGAAGTTCGCTTTCAAGAACACAGTTAGACGTGTGTTACAATCAGGAACACAACAAAAGTTTTACCTTGGAGAATTAGTGTCAGAGAGTACAGAGGAGGAAAAAGCTGCTTCCAAGGTCTGGTTATCCCCTGAGCATCTTAGTCACAAACTGACTTACTACATTTTTCCTGACATTTCTCTGCTTTGCATGCTCATTGCGGTGACTGGAAACACCCACTAGAATTTATTATCCTCAGACAGCTTATTCAGATGTGCCTGCAACCTGTTTCTGTGTCTGTCTGTAGAGTTTTACACAAACAAGCAGAAAAAAGTAGAAAAGCAGCTGAAACATTCCTCCAGCTGGTGGTTGGGTCTCCTGGCTGTAACAGGTTTGTTAATGACCACGGCCATGATCAGAAGGACGGCTTCATCAAACTAAGCAACTACAAAAAGATCATTTGTTGACTTAATGACATTTTACCTCCAGTACTGTTTCCTCTTGATATTATGCAAAACAAATCAGGGAAAAAATGGTCAACATGTTTAAAAGAAAATGGGAAAAAAAGTCAGTCTCACTGTTCTGAGACTCAGCAAATAAAATAATCTGTTTGAAACAAAACAGGAAAAGTTTGGCAGAGTGAAGAAAGTTTTTCATAATGTATGCAAACATGTGGTTCCACCTCTATATGAGCTGAGAAAAAAGGCAGCTGAAAGAAGTTTGCACTGAACAACTCACAGATGCATCCTTGCAACAACCAACCTGTTTACCAGCTATTATTAGATTTTCTGTGTTTCTACAAAACAAATAATTTATGCCATAATTTGTTCGGCTGCTGCTCAAACCCAGTTTCTATTTCCTCCACTGCGTTCATGCGGCACTCGGAGATGAACGAAGAAAAGATGTTCTCTTGTTGGAGCTGGTTCACTTTTCTACATCTTTCTCATGTTATTTGGAGGTAACTGTAGAAAATCTCTAAACAGACACCAGAATGCAACATTTAAAGCTAAAGATCATGCACTGGAAACCAACTAAACACTAAAGATTTTGCAAATAATGTTGGTGTTACTCATTAGATATCACTGCAGAGTAACGCATTAAGTCAAACGTACATGTAAAATAACATTTACTACAAATAATTGCAGCAGGTTTTCTATCTGCTGCTTTTTTGGGAGATTTTTTTTTCACAAAATGAAACTAGACAAGGTCACAGGTGTGATGTTTAACCTGCAACTGCTGCAGATGGATTCTGTTTATGCAGGAGTGGCAAGAAGAAAATCGTCATTATGAGAAATCAGTGTAGACGAAGCCGTGGCTTTTGGCATGTACTTATACAGCTCTTTATCTGGTCCAGAGGACTCCAAAGCTCGTTAGATTCAGTCATTCATCCACTGATTGTGGTTTGCTACATTGTAGCCACAGATGCTCTTTCTGGGATTTGCCCCGCAGAGTTTGACTTTTCATCCTGGCCAGTCAGCGAACAGTAGGAGGAGATGTGAATGGCGACGTCATGTTTCTGCACTGTTCTATAATTATAGTCTGCCAGTAGTTTTAGCAATGGCAGCAGAGAAAAGGACAAAGCCAATTAGTCTGTGTTGGTTTCACTTCCAAATATTGAGCAATAAAGTCGGAGCAGGACAAATGCTTAGGACATTTTATTACTGGGAAAGACTTCATGGCCCTACTGCCCATGGGGTTCAACGTCTTGGCAGTGGGTTATGGTTATTTACAAAGCACCCACCTACCGATAAGCTCCATAGCGCAGCTTCCTTCACGACTGAGCTGGTGCCTTACATGTATCACGGCCAACCATCAGAAATTGGGTAAAATCATTTCTAACTTCAACAGAGTCTACACCTCAAGCAAGCAATCGTTTCTCAATAGTGGAGGCTCCAGACCCCCTGGGCGAACCAAAACATAGACAGTCGCCATGACCACCAGCAGGCCAGACGGGTGAGGTGTCTTCCCCAAAGAAACAACAACTGGAACAGGTGGAGCGAACCACCAGCTACAGGACAAACTCCTCCCACCACCACCTTAATCATTAAAGTCACACAAATTCATCTTCAGCTCAGGAAAAAAATCACAAGATATTCAGATTAATCCGACCCCTACATGTTAAGTCATGTTACACTCATCTAATCCCAGGAAAAGTGTGGCTTGCCTGATAGAGCGATAGAGAGAGGAGAGAGGGAGGGCTGCCAGGAGCCCCATGGGCAAGGCACTGATGGAATGCCTTCTGTTTGCTATCTAAGTTTTAATACAGCTATTATTAGTGCTGACCTTTTTTGTTTTTACGTGTAATAACATTTGATAGGTAATATGTTAACAAAATATAAATTGGCCTTTGCAAAGACATCGAGGCTTCAGACTTTAACATGAACTCTTGGTTTCCATGACGTTTTCTCTCAACAACAACCAGACTTATCGGCTCCCAGAAGGCTCAGTCAAATCCCTCAGTCATCTTCTTTGTTACTATTACGAGAACAATGAAGGAATCTGTATGGCACTTCTCAATTTGATCTTTGAACAACATGCTGCACCAGATCAAAGATAAAAGATAATTTCCTTTGGAACATGTGTCTAATCAACCAAACATATTGTATCCATCTAATCTTTGTATCCATGCAAAATGAATACATGTGTGACAGTGTGACTCTGACCGATGTGAAACTGGCCGAGTCGTCTGTCCGGCTGAAAACGTCCAGACATTTTCAGGAGCAACCAGCTTCAACAACATGAAGTCATGTGGAAATAACTGCCACTTTAACTCAGTCCTCACCATTAGTCAAGCGGAAGACTAATTCAGCTCATCCCCGTGACACGTAAGACAACAATATGACACGGGGACATCATTAGGTGTGAGCGGGGGAGAAGTGATGAAGAGCTTGCTGAAATGAGATTGGATTTAAACAAGTGCTGCCGCCGTCCCGAGGGCCTCACGAGGATGCGCTTGGAGAGGATAGGTGGAGGCTGCATAATGATGAGACACTTAGTTTCCCCACTGTTCCGATTTATGGCCTCTGAGGCCTGTTATGATCATTACGACGGGATGGAGGAAGAAAAAGGGAAATGGAGTTGGGCCTATAAGGGCGGGGGAGGAGAAGGGAATTTTTCTGGTAACGCAGCACATTTGAACCATAAATCTTTGATCCTCTCCTCCCTATTTGTGCACTGACATTTTTAAACTGGAAGACTCCCAATAATTTCACACTCCAATTAGTAAATTACTCATTTTGCCTTAAAATGCAAATCTTGGGCTGGCCATAAACAAACAGGTCACACCCCAAAGGACTATTATCTTTTCCAAGGATGCTTTAAATATCTTGACGTTTAACTGTGATTTAGGTCAAAGAAAAAACAATAATAGCAATAAATCAGTGCTTAAAAAACAACGTAAAGCTGAACATGTGAAGAATCATTTGATGATTGTTTGCAGTTTTGCATTATTACTCCAAGCGCATGAGGGGAAAGTTGAGTCAATACTTATAATTCCTCAGGCAAGGGCTATACAAACATCAGCAATATTTTAGCACAGTTAATTCTCAAAGAACGGGACTCATTAGGCATTTGGAGCACGCTGAATAATTCATTCTGCATAATCAACGAAAATCAACAGAAACATTTGCTTTTATGTTACCTGCTGTGGATTTATTACAGGAAAAGGGGGATAGTGTGCCCTAGTGAGGCTTAGTCTGCAGGGATTAGCTCAGTTTAGGAGGAAGGAAGAGGGAAGATAAAGCAGGGATTGTTCTTATTTTTGTCAAACCATTGCAAGATTCTAGGTTTCCTTTTCAGTAACATATTTCATCACTATGAAATATTCCAAGATTGAAAGAGACTTCACAAAGAGAATACCTTGAATTGTCTGGGGGAAAAAGAAAAGACTAAGCAAACAGGTACGAACCTCATATTGGACAATTATTTTTCAGTTGGCAACAAGTCATTTGACTCTGTCTAAAGCAATGAGTAGTTTCTAATTTCTTAAACACATTGTTGACACATACTGTAGTCACGGAAAAGATGGTAGTCTGTTTAAGAAAGGTCAAACCTCTGGCATGGGGCCAGGATGGCTGAACCTAACAAGAGCCATTCCTCTGTTGCAAATCATATCACTTACAGACATACAAACAGCTGTTAAAAATTATTTTAGTTAGAAATTATTCTTACAGCATTTCTTTGGTGCTCTGTTACCTGTTGCATTTCCATGTTTTGCACCACTTGTGGAAAACAAGGCATGACCACTGCTGAAAACGTTAAAGAATCTGTCCAGATCCTGGTGTTTGAACGAAAGATCTCCTTTGGAAGGACTGCACACCCATTGGTGTGCAGTCCTACTGAAGACTGCACACCAATGGGTCTTTAGTTTGAGACCCAGCCGTCTCAAACTAGCTCAGTGGTCTCAAATTCCAGTCCTTAAAGACCGGTGTCCTGCTCCCTTCAGATGTCTCCAGTGGCAGCTCATTAGCAGAGCTCTGTAGAGCTTGATGTTTCACCATTTAATTCAAGTGTGTAGGAAAAGGGACACATGTAAAAGTTGCAGGACTCTGGCCCTTGAGGAATGCAGCTTAGACTCAACCTCTTCTGGCTGAAGTTGCTGCTGATTTCTCCAGGACAGTTTCCTCCAAAGTCTCCTACCATCATCTTCCTCTCTTCTCTTCGACGCTTTCTGTTCAGAGTTCTTGGATCTTAAGTTACCACTGACAGATTGTTTTTTCTTTAGTGACCACGGCAACAAACCGTTCAGGTTCTGGTTGAACCTAGGTAGACTTTAAACTCTTTTACAAGAAGTTCAAAGGTCAAATAAAAGTCAACAAACATAGCCTGACTCTCTGCAGAGGAATAAACTGCTAATACTTTTAGCACGTTTACAGTAGCCAGTAAATAATGAATTATAAATGATGATCAAAACAGTAGGTGAAGGCTTGTTCACATCAAACACTTCTGTAGAAACAGAGCCGCCTTCTGCAGTCGTGTTTGTGACATTAAAATGATTTAAACAGATAAACTTTTCATGAGCCACAGAGAACGGTTAAGGGAATAAAACTGGTCCATGAGGACATAGCCGCTCTTTACACCGAGATGAACAAACAGCTGCTGCTGCCTAATTCAAAGATTATGTTCAAACTGGAACACAGAGTCAGAAAAATGTCATACTGGGAGCAAAAACAGCAAATTAAAAAAATCCAGCTTTAAGCCACAATTACTTAAATTAGGCAACTTTTACACACAACTTATTCATTAAAGGACTAACAAGAGCTGAACTCCTCAGCTGCTATGGGTTCACCCAAACTTTGGATATCTGGAAGAGACTAAGCTACAACCAAGATAAAGTTCATTCAGAGTTTTCACTCTTCTAACATTTTTCAAATAAAAACTCTCCAGGTGCCAAAACTCAGGATATAACAGTGTGGGCCGCTGAGGGAAAAGCCACAGACTTTAATTTCAAATCGTTTCATCCTTACGTTGAGTCAAAAGCAACTTTTAGAAACAAATTATTTGAAATTCTTTCACACATCCTGCTTTCAGGTCCAACCAGGTCTCCAGGCTCTACAGGTCCATCAGCCTTACATGATTTATTTCCAGTATTGCCTGGAAGTGAAATGATCTCTGTCAACACCAACGGGGTCTTTCTGATGAAGTCATCTCTCTGGTATGTTCTGCAACCAACATGCATGAGTAACATTACATGGAAAAGATGTAAATGTCTGATGTTAGGCGCAGTGGGCAGGATATGAGGCCCTCCTAGAGTCCAAGCTGCTAATTTTGAGCAACTGTATGATTCTCATGAGCACAGGAAACTTAATTTAAGCTGATTTTGACACATAAAAATACTTTGGGACAGAATACGCCTTAGAAGCAAATTTGATCACATTTTTTTCTTATATTTGATATCATGTTCTATTTATTTTCAAGATTAGCTAGATGAAATATCTCAATTAACTAATGCTGGCACTGGTTTCTCTTTTTCTAAATTCTTTAAATTATAGGGTAAAAGAATTTTATTTAATTCATAGATTTCACATCAGACGTGTCTTTATATGAATCAACTGTTGCTTTTTCTTTTCTTCCACCATCTGGAGTCAGGAACGTTTTACAGAGACCCCCGGAACAGTGGATAGTCCACTAAAATCTACAAATACTTAGAACCTTGTCCAGAAATGCTTATGATTGCCTATTTTAATAAGTCAAACTCCAAACGTACCTGAACATGCATTAGTACAGGCACTGGAAACCATCTCAGCACAACCGCAGAAGCTAATATCTGCCTTATCTCCACTGTATTGCCAATCAGCCCCAAGGAAAATATTTTCATTTTCTCTTATAATTTGCACTTCTGCTTTGTACATTTTGGTCCAGAAAGTCTAGTAATGTTTTCTCATCTGTTGTCCTCTGCTTTTCTTAATCTCACTGCTTTTCTATCATTGCAATGTAATGTTGTTTGTTGATGTTCCTACTAAAGTAAAGAAATCCCAGTTTTAAAAAGACATATATTCCACAAGTTACTCTACAGCTAACCAAACATTTGAGCACAAAAAGAAGAATTGCACTTAAAATGTCTCTTAAAAGTCAAACTTTCCTACTCTGTCCGTTTCCACTGCATAAAGAGGCATTTTGATCCATTTTAACAACGGGAAAGGAAACCATTGGCTCTATAACATATCATTCTTGACAATAGATCCTCTTTTGTGATACATAAAGACACCTCAATCACCTGGCCATTGCAATAAGAAACTAACCTATTATAGTGGTTAAACGTAGGTGTTACATAGAGGTGTAATTTTGAGTAATTTCCCTTCATATTCCAGGAACATCTTAACTCACACAGAGGGCAAAAGCTGCAGAGAACTTTCTCATTCTGACGTCATTCCTTTGAGTCTTTTTAAAGAGTCATTCAGGATCTGGACAAGCAGCAGCAGAAACTTCTTTCTGTTGACATTTTTCCCTTTGGCCTGGCAGCACACTCCCATCTGCTGTTTTCACAAAGGAGTGACAACACATACTCCAGCCTTCCATCGGCGTGAGGGCCTCCATCTGTTCTGATGCCTCTCTTTCCCATGTAGCAGTGCTTTACTGTATCCATAATTTCCCTTTGATTTCAAAGCTCCATTGCCAGTTTCATCATTCCAGATGGACACAAGAAAGTGCGATAAAATATTTCCTAATGCATCCCGGCCACTCTCGATCTGTGATTCTTGGTTTTCTTTGATATGTGCCCGCCGAGTTAAACAGATGCACCTCCTCTGCCGACTCAGTCAGTCCTGTGATCTTTTTGTTTGCTTTCAGTCTTTATTTCACATCAGACGTGTCTTCATCTGAATCAGCTGTTGCTTTTTCTCTTCTTCCACCATCTGCAGTTAACCTTCCACAGACAGCTCAGTCTGTGATCATTTAGTCGTGATCTATTGTGTTATTACTGCTTCATGTGGAGCCATCCATCACCTTGCTAATGGCATTAATCCCTCCATCTGCAGGATGCTGCCTGTTCAGTGCCATGGAGAGCTTTGGTTGAATCCCACATGCGTTCCAGGTCAGAGTCTGTAATAAAGCTGCTGCTGCCTCTGAGACCCAAGCTTCTTGCCACAGATGCTCCAGCCTTAATGGATTACCACAGCTCCAGTGGAAATAGGAAGACACAAATTAAATGTTTGCTTGGACACGGGGTGTGTTGTACAGCGTCTTAGAGTAATGAAATTGCAGTGTGTTGTGAATACGCAGCAGATTTTTCCATGCGGATGGCTGTGTATGAGGCTAGAGCTGAACCTGAAAGCCCTCGTCCTCGTTACACCCGACATGCATCAGTTGTACCAGCAGCTTCGCTTTGTTTTTCTAAAGTGCAGCTTTGGCTTATTTTCTTTTTTTTTTTTTTTGCTTCTGCTGTTTCTAAGGAAATGAGAAGAAAGGGAATTTCAATTTGTCAGCACTCCGCCGGTGTTTCTGCTTGCTGGTGGGATCAGCAGGTAATACGTGGTCTGGGTCTGTGGGCCTGCATGCAGCAGACGCTGCTCAGTGCTGACAAGTCACAACAGGAGCCTGACAGGCACGTTTTTAGAATATGGGAGCAAAACAAAAATATGTCAGTCTTGATTTGTTTACAAAGACCAAATCAATAAGAATGCTATGAAAGAGGCCAAGCTATCGTACATCGTGGACAAGCCGTAAAGGACATGTTCAAGCAGTTTTATACATGAGTCACCAGCTGCAGAGGGAGTCACTCGGTCTGTGAAACCTCCATTGGGAAATCATCAGGAGGGACTTCACACATTTTCACTGACTTCATATGCTGCTTGAGGACGTCACTGTTCATATTAACAAGTACTTTACTGATCTATATAAAAACTACTTAGGATGAAATACAAGTCTGCATTAGACTTTATTGGATGTTAGAACTGATTTTCCATATTATTTAAACATTAAATCTTAAAAGGTGTGGTTATATCTCCTTCACATTGAATGAACATTCTCCTCTCCTCGCCGTGACCTGAACATTCGATCAGAGCTCTGCTGGCTTGGAAAACCTCCTTCACCTTGAAGATAAGCTCTCACCATGCTCTACATATCACCCGTTCACTCCAGCTGCCATGCCATCCCACAAGTGTGCAACTTTCTACAGCTCATCCTGGCACAACGTCTTCAGACCAGCATCCCTCTACCCGGACGGGCAGCTTCCACAATCTGTCAAAGGCAGTAAATCAGTAGCCAGCCCTGCTTTAAATGCTCAATTACTAGTCTTACATCCTGGGTCGCCTGCACGATGACGCCACATCATCACCATGGAGCTTTTGTGAAAGCTAAAAATCCCCTTCATGATCCGCCACAATGAGAAAACCGCCGCATCATGGAGACCTTGCTAATGTTTCCTCCAGCTCAAGAAGACCTTTTAAAAAGAGCAATAACTCAATCATTTGTTTTGATCCTTGATTTCTGTCCAGAGCATTTTTCTTATGCTAACACTTTGGTTTCTTCAACCAGTTTCCTGAAAACAAAATATTACTGGCCATAATGATTATATATGTTCAACTGCACAGTTTGTTAAATAAACAAAAGAAGAAAATAAAGCTGCAAGTCTCATAAAGAACATGCTTAAACCACTGATACGACACATTTAAAAATCTGCATGATTTCCTGGTCACCTAAGGAAATACACCAATATGCTGATGAGACCATGTTGGTTTCTTATGCACATTTTTATTGTTGCCTTAGAAATGGCTGACGGAAATGGCTAAATTAAAAATAACTTTCTCAATTTCGCAAATTAAGTCATTGGTTTTGAGCACTTTATCCGGGGTTGTAGTCATTCTTTATGTTTATAAGAAACAGATCTCTGGATCAGAATTCATCTGCAAGATAATAAACCTCCAGTACCTCAGGTACCGGCCCGGTGAAGGACCGGCACCCTGTCCGGGGTGACCTCACCTCTGGAGAGGCACCAGCTCCCCTCACAATCTCACAAGGGATAAAGAGTGTTAGATAACAGATGGATGGGTAAGCTATACTGAAAAGTAGTTCATTTCCCATCCAGATTGAATTGTTGCTATGCCAACCCAGATCCATCCAGTTTTCAGTGCCTACTTATGCCCCATGCATCGTTCCCTCATGTCTACGGTCAGAGCAGAGTGGCCGATTGACCTTACATGTATCTGTTTGAAACTGGAGTGCTTGGAGGGAAAAAAAAACACCTTGGAAGTTTTTGCTCTAGCAAATGATGCGTTAAAATCTCAGAAACCTCAGTACCACTATGGTAAGACTGGAAAATCCCATGTAGCTTTAAAGTGCCCACCTTGTTGACACATCATTAATGTAGGTCAGTTCTGAGCTGGACCTTTCTTGTGTTCGGCTCCATGATTTCCTCCAGATCTTGTTCAAATGTACTTTATCTTTTACAGTTTTTTTATTATTATTTCATTAGTATTTTATAAGCTCTTGAAAACCACTTTTCAGTGAGGTGTTTGTGTCTTTTTGAAGATTTGCGTTTGCTCTGTGAAGCACTTTGAAGCGTCATGAAATTAATCTGTGCTTGAAAGGTGGGACATCAATAAAGCTGAGTGTGTGTCAGCCTGTTGTTTTATTCTCAGGTCCAGCGCTGGAACACTTTTTTCTATATGCAAAATGAATGTGGGATGATTAGAACTGTGTTCTCCATAACAACATGTTCTTTAACAAATTCTTCTCACAAAATGAGTTGAAAAATGAATGAACTGCATCATTTTTCAGTGAAAACAGACTCAAACACGGCGGATTATTAAGGAAGCATGCTGACATTAGCATTTAGCACACAGCAGGCTACCCTCACTATATTTCACACATAACGTATTCTGACAGCACACAGAGAAAATGAGCTAAAGTGTTTGGCCAGGTGTGAGAGCGCTGAGTAACTGGTGTGTTTGCACTGTGGCGATTCCCTCTGCAAAGATACAAATAGCTTGTTTATGTTGCTGAGCAGGGTTTGCTTTTCTCACAATGAACCAAACTGTTGATTCAGCCGCTCATGACGTTTCCGCTGTCTCCATGATGAATCTGCTGTGCTGCTGCAGCCTAAACTTGTTCTGTTTCACTAGCATCTGAGACCTGGATTCATTTTACATTTCATATACGAGCTGTGGAAGATACTTCAAGGCTGAAACAGTTAAACAATCATTTACATTCTCCGGATGCGTTCTATATTGAAAGCTGAAAGTCTGCACTTCCAGACATCCTTCATGACTGACATGCAGAAGCAATAATGTCACTCTTATTCAGGTCTAAATTTAGCTTTGGAGTCACTGGATGTGAGAAATTTGAATCTTCACGGATACAGCTTATCATCTAGTTTCCCTGTTGCTTTAGAGGACCAACAAAAGGTCTTTGAGCCTGAAAAATAAAAGAAATCTTGAAAGAAAGAATTAAATTAATCACAAAATAACTGTCTGTAGTTGTTTTAAGCTAAAAGTGAGTTTTACACTTCACTACCTTTACACAACAAGAAATTTTTGAGCCACATCCTTGAAATTGGACGTGTGGTCCAAATATAACTCAGCATAGAATCTGTTACCATCAGATTCACCATCTCGAATGTTTCTTTTGTATTCATGAGAAAATTTATATTTTTGTGTTCTCTGTCGGAACAAAACATCTGATACCAGGAGAATACATGAAATAAGTAATGTTTTCTCTGTATATTAATCTACAACAATTATTAGTGTCTGAGCTAAATGAACGAGAAACAACATAACAGATAAAGTTGCTGCAGATGGGCAACATGTCAAGCTCCAGCTTTGTAAATGTGTGACAGAATGAAAGAGAGAATACTAGAATAGAACATGAAGAACATGCAGAAAGTAATAATGTATATTTCTGTACTCAATTCTTACAGTAGTGCTGGGAAAGAAATGAACGTTTGAATGAAATGGCTGGGCTGCGGAGCCACCGGTCACGCCGTGATCTGGGGAAGGCGTGAAGAATGTCACGGATCACCAGAAGCCATTTTACACAGTGTTTGCTTGCGAAACCAGAGTTACAATTTACTATTTTAAGCTCTGGTTTCTAACGGTGTTGAATTAAAGACTGAGCTTCTTAAAGAAAGCTTTAAGGCCCATCACCTGCTTTTGGTGATGGGCTGTCTTTGAGTTGGAGACTTTGTTATCTTGTTGTTATGCACTGGTGATGGAGTGAGTTTCTGCTTCATTCCATTTTTAAATGAACATGAATGCAATTACCATGAACTACTAGCCTGAACACAGTGGAAAATGATGATACAATATGTTTTCTTTATTTTTGCTGCACAAAATGATAAATTAGAAGCTTTACAGCATATTTCCGCCCAGAATCAACTTGCCAGCTTGTCTTCCACTGACTAAAATGACCCTGCAGGTGTGCTGCAGGTGTAGCTGATGAAAAAAATGCAGTCCTCTAAGCAAACAACATCCGGAAAGCTTTATGTTTAATGTATCTACAGGGTTTTTATGAGGCTGCATTTACCAGAGAAGAACAATAAATCATACAAGCTGCAAGACGCAGCATCTGTCTCTGCAAGCTCTGCCGCTTCACGGAGGTGCAACAGTAAATAGCTTTGTCTTTCTGAATCTTAATAACAGCCAAAGAAAAACAATAGAGCTACCGGAGATGATAATTATCGCTGACGAATAGCAGCGCAGAGAAGAGTCTGTTCTGTCAAAGGTTGAAAATCCACATTTCATAGGGAAATAAAAGCTGATTATAGACAACATTTGATTACAGTGTACAGGACGGCACTCGTGTAGAATGTAATTATTGGATGAGTTAATCATGTTGCAGTCCATTAAAGAGTCACAGTTTGCTCAGGCGTGTGTTGAGACAACCCTCTGCAGTATCCTTTAAATTCTGTTGCTGTGAAGCCTTTCAACAAAAAAAGCTTAAGGACATGAGAGTTTATTAAATATCTGAGGAAATCAGAAACTTTTCCAACTTAACGCCTTAGATTTGACCTTTCACCCCACAGTACTGATAGTTTTTCAAGCCCCTTCCTTTCTGACTCACTTTGGTCAGTCAAATTTTTTTTTTGGATCAAAACTGACAGCTCCTCAATACTATTTGTACTTTCATACACATCGACTAAAAATCCAATTTTATCTGAACCCCAAATCACTGAGCTAAGATAATGTTGCACTTCCAGATACAAACAAACAAAATGGACATGACCGACTGACCAACTGGACATTCTGATCATTGGACAGCCGATGTGACCGACCCAGATAACGGAAACATCAGGAACACGAGACAGTGGAAAAATACCAAGAGAAGGAAAAAGGATTCATCATGACATAATATTCTTAAGAGACGAAATCCCCTCATATTGACAGGGATGTATAGATTTCTGAAGGTGACTGTAGATACTTGGTTGCTAAAGATGGACATTATTCTTTTATTACATTAATAAACAATTACATAAACCAAGAAACACACAAGATCTGCTCGACTGCTTTAGGATGAACGGTGTTCAGATTTAATTATTCAGATGATTCTTTGATAATGAGAATGACTGAATGACTTATTAAGGTAAAGTAAGTTCCGCAGTTTAATGTTACAACAGGCATAAAACATAAAAACGGTTAAAAATGAAAGAATTTCTTCCTGTCACTTTCTTTCTGTGTCTGCCTGTTTGCATAACTCAGCCTGTTGGCAGCAGGAACAGCGACAGAAGCCAACGTGAGACTACGTCTATGAGCAGTTGTCTTCACAAACCCTTCAGAGCCGAGAACAGAGCCTCCAAAGGTCACTTAGAGTTTTCAAATCTAAAAATATCTCCATTTACTTGACGAGTGGATTCACCCAGATGGTAATTTAAAAAGAGAAGTCATTTAAAAAGAATCAAGAAACACAACAAACACTTCAGTCGAGCCCATTCGTCTCCACATGAATCCTGATGTCTCTTTAAGTTTGCTCCCCAGGGCGCCGGTCGACTTAAACACCAACTTCCAGCTGATTAGATTCACAGTGACCTCGTCTGAAAACTATCAGCTGAAAATGAGCACGTTGTAGCTCTTGCTGCCGGCTCGGCAGTCGAGACGAAACGCAGAGGCTGCGAGGGAAATCAGGTCGAATTAAGCCACCAATAATATCTGTGCAAATCCCTATTAACTAACTAGACCAAGAACATATTTGCGACAACAGCCCCGAGAAGAAAGCCGTGGCGTGTGGATGACACACTCAGGATGGGAGTGAAAATGAGTCCGGCGGAGGTGAAAATCACGCCGGAGCCTTTTGATTCAGGCGCCAACTTTGCCTGTAAAGATGCAAATTAAAGCCACATAAACCATTAGCCTCATAATACCTGTTATCACTGTCCACCTCATTAGCGTGGAGTCGCTCCATCCAGCTCTCAGCCGGCGGAGCCTTCTTGAACTTTCTCCTCGGCTGCTTGATGTATTTCCCGCCTGCTCGGCTGCCGCGTATTTAATCACTGAGATCAATAGCTGTTACCATCATTGATCTTGTGAGTCTATTTCATGGGTAAGGTGGCAGCACCTCATATTTTCTGCACGCTGCAGCTCTTATACATAATGTAACCAGCTGAGGGCTGTTTTTAATTAACATTAGAACACACTGCTTCAGAATCAGGAGATGCTGCTGGCTGCTAAGGACTTTCAGTGATTTCATGTTTTGCCCAGATCTCTGACTGAAGGCGCTGCCCTTTCAACTCCCTTTACTTTAAATTCAGAAGAATTTCCCAGCTTGTTTGTTCATGCTAATATTATCACAGTGCTGCAGATTCTTAAGGTTTCTTGATGTTTTTACTTATCCTCCAAGACAGGATTCAGGATTTTTGGTGTTTTATTGGTGGACCAAAAAAACTGCAAAGGAAGGAAAGCCAAAAGTTTCAGTTTGTAAATGTAAAAAGCTGCTAGAAACTATTGAGTTGTGAGCTGAATACAAATACATGTAACTTTTTTCAGATTTAGTTGGTTTATGAATAAAAAACATGACAAAAAGTGAAGTTTGCTGTCCGGTACCGTAGACAAGAACTTCTACATTTGGTTCCTTTTTAATTCCTACATTTAAAATGAAATAATTATAAACAATTGTGTCAAAATTAACTAAAATGTGTGAATGTCTCCTCATATCTTCAGTTGTTTCATTGCACATGCTGGTTGTCATTTTTCTAGACAAAATCTAATGGCGCTAAAAGGTTCTGCTGTAGCTGGGCACAGATTAACGTCCTTCCACATTTTTCTCAAACTTTAAAATGTTTTGGCCGTAACAACGTTGGACCAACCTGTCCCTGCCCCTCACGCAGTGACAATCTTTTCAGATGTGAGCGGCTGACAGGATGGACTGAACCACCACTGTTCCCAGCCCATCTCCCTCCTGCGGAGCGACCGCTCGGCTCCCAGATCAGTGTCACTGACCTTAATGGCCGACATTTACCGGGACAATCTCAGAGCTCAGCGTGAGGACGGCGTGAGGACGGCGTGCCGGGCTTCGTGCAGAGACACAAAGACCAGTGAAGGTGACACCGTCATGGCAACAGGTGGAAGGGACACGTCTACGCACTCCTGGAATAACTGAAAACAACCTACTGAAGCTTTTCTTTTGTCTGAATGAACTGATGATCTGAATCCACCGACTGAGAATTTGAAGCGTTTTTCTGAGTAGATCCAGTAAACTTCACCACAGAATCCAATCATTTCATTTATAGATGCAAAGCAACCTGTTGCTGTGAAAATCCTGCTGGTGAAATGATTTTCCAAGGCTGCTTGGATCTAAAGACTCCAAAATACATCAGAAGGACAGCAAAAATACACAAATCTCCTTTAATAAAATGAAAAAATTAATTTCAAACTTCATGAACTTGTGTTAATTAATTCAACAAAAGTCGAGAAACAGTAAAAGTTTTCAGGAATTATTAGAGGAATTTATTCTAATGAAAACAGATGCTAAAGCTAACTGACCCTCAAATCATCATCATATGAAATAACTAGGCTAACTGGAACCAGAAAGCCCAATAAAAACATCAAAACAGAGATAAAAGGCATTTTTGTGGTTAAAATTAAGTATCGATTAAAAATGATCAAAAATAAAATGAATATATAAAATACCCAATATTAATTCAACCCAATACAGCAACAAAGTATTTCATAATTAAGTAAAATATTTAATAAATTGTAATTTTTTTCTTCATATACATTTTGGTTTAATTCACCATAAGAAGAAAAAAATATTGTTTCAAAAGTTTTTAGTTTTATTTTTTGTCCAGTTTTATGCTCAGTTACATAAAAAGCATCGTTTCAAAGATGTAATATGAAGGTTCTTTTTCCTGAATGCAACATTTTCCCTGTAGAACGTAACTAAAGACCAAACAAATATAACCAATAAAAACCACGACTTAATCCTCCGTCGTAGCGGAGCTGGAATATAATAAGAATGAGTTGGATCTCCTTTAATTAGGCTTGAACGTCTACTCTATAAAGTGGTCTATAATAATGCTGATTGTGAATTGGAGCTCTTTAAATGAGCGGATCTGAAGTGAAGAGTGTAACCTTCTGGTCGTGGCTGTAGGCCAAGGCCCAGTCCTCCTCGGTGGGGTGGAATAAAAGGCTCAGGACGAAGAAAGAGAGGCGGTACTTCTGGAAATTGGCTCCCTCATCAGTGCTGATGAGCACGCTGCTCTCAAACTCCGGATCAGTCAGGACCATAATCTGAGAGCAGGGAGGATGAAGAGAGGAAAACACGGAGGAAGGGCGAGTTTGGAACAGAGAGAGAGAGATGAGGAGATGAGAGGAGACAGAAATAAGACGTTAGAAGCAGGAGCGGTGTCGGACCTAAAATGTTTCGCCAATTTGGCACATTGCAGGTTTACGTTTGGCAAACAGCTTTGCTGAAGCTCCTCTGTGGAGCCTTCTGTGCTTTCAGAGGTCAAAACTCATCTTCATATCTGTCCAAAACAACAAGGAGGGGAAAATAAAAAGGAAACAACGACACACAGGTTGAAGCCTCCTTCAGAAACCCTTCCTCTGCTCCAGCTGCAGCCGAGAGGAGCTGCTTCTAATGAGAGATTTAGCAGGCATGACTGAACCTAAACACACAATAACTTACTGTCTTTATCAGTTTGCACCACACAATGTCATTTGTTAGCATTTCCTCTTCCAGTACAATTCTAATTCCAGCTTCAGCAGCTCAGTGGGGGGTTAGAAGCCGTAATTTCATGCTTGATCTGTTTCTGCGGGAGCCGTCACGGTTCCAACAGAATTCAATAAGGAGAGGAACTTTTACCGCATATATCTTTCAGCTAATGACATTTAGAGTCTTTCTGGAAGCAGAATAAATGCTCACTGGAATTTTGCCTTGTATTACAGGAAGCTCCTCAAAGTAGCCGTAATCACTGTATTTTATTCAGCAGCGCCGCAGTGAAGCTGATGAATTATCTTGAATAAGGGGCTCTATTAGTTTGCTTTCTTTATTTTACAGTGTAAGCTAAAAGGCAGGAAGGGGATTTACATTATTCCACATGAAAAAAGGAACGTTTATGTTCGTACGTGCTGACGGATTTCATGAGGTTGCGGCTGTTTCGGGCCGTTTGGTGGCTGACTGACACAAAGTCAGCATGATCATGAAGTGGGAGGAAAAACAAATCGTTTTTTTAATGGTGGGACAATCAAATTTTTTAATTGAGTTAATTGCAGAGTCTCTAATTAAACACCATAAAATTTTAATAAACATTGACAAAATAAAAATCAACATTTTCAATTATATTCCCATTTGCTGCTAAATTCTTGAATGAATAGACATATGAGCTCAACAACAAAGATACTTAATGTTTTTAATTTATTTTTCAACCATCAGATTGGAGCCAAAGGTTATTCTACTCCTGCAGCTTTCACCCGGTTTCAGGAAGCCCCGATCATTCATGGGGATTTTTGGAAATGTGGGCTGTGGACGCTGACATTAGCATTAGAGGAGGGCAGCCCAAAGCCGGTCCTGGAGGGCCGGCATCCTGCATGTTTGATTCTCTCCCTAGTGATGGTAACAACCTCCTCAGCATGTCCATGTTCCTCTTAGGCCTCTAATGAGCCATCATTTGATGCAGGTGTGTTAAACCAGGGAGAGAATAAAAGAGCATCTTTTTCACTTTTTGACTTTTAAAATAAAATTCCACCTTGTTTTTGCGCTGGATGAGTTCAGTCACATTTGATTCTGTTCTGCCATTTACCAGTAGCTGTTCACACTTGGCTGTTCCTTTGTGGCTTGGTGTCTGCAGCTGGTTGTTTCTCCAGTTATGGCCTCAAACCGGTTTAATCCACTAACATGCAGCCCAGAATCCTCAGTGGGTTTCTGCAAATTAACAGTTATTGTCCACATGTGTTACCCAACAGTCAGCGCCTGTCCTTCAGGAAGGAGCTGCTTTGGTCCTCAAACCTCCACCAATCATGCATGTTGCATGAGCGCGCGGTGGCACAGCGGGCAAATAGCTGTTTTCTCTCGTCAATTCCAATGGAATTGGAAGAACAGCAGCACATTTGTCACTGACAGAAAAGCCAGCCCTCCTTCCAGAGTTGTAAGCAGGAACTCTCCCTGGTGGTGATTTAGATAAATTGTTTTTCATTAAGCACCAATAAACAGGCAGCACTTTCTCAATCTGGCTTTCTCATTGGCGTGGGCTCGCCGATCTTTCCATTCATTACCTGTCACAGCGCAGCGCCAATGCTCCTGATATCTGTGAGCCTCTCTGGAGCTTATCAGATGTAATTTCCAGCTTTTAAGCTGTAATCATATTCGATAATGTGGCTGTAAGAGGCCCACTTTGAGAATCCACCATCAGAAGTTAATGGTAAAAAGAAAAAAAGGCATTTAAATGTCTGCACATAATCTAAAAAGATTGTATTAAAATGAACTGCTGCTCTGTGCTGAAGCCTTGAACTGGACGTTTCCGTCCTCCTCTTTAACCTCCATCTGCAGAGCTTTCATCTCCAGCTCTCGCTTCAGTCTTTGAGCTCAAAATGGTTTTCCGTTTCATCACACGGAGCAGCTGCCGGACAATATTCTTACATTTGCATTACTCATTTAGCAACAAGTGTGAAAACATTATTTTCCAAATTCACACCGCATGTTTGTTAAAAATTGTCTGTCGCCTCTGTGATTATAAGCCCGTTTTCAAAGCTGCAAACACAAACTCGAATGCATTTTTCCAGGTTTTAATGTGGCAGAAAAGCATCACAGTAATAAAAGGAGGAAACGACACCATTTCACAATGTCAGAGTCTAAAATGTGTGACATACATTTGTATTCAGCTCCCACTGACCAGTATTTTTACATCAATACTGGTCTTTCTTCTGGCTTTAAGTTTCTGTGAGCATGCTGCTGCCACCACCATGCTTCAACAAGGGCAAAGTGGATCTCAAGGTGATGTGAAAAAATGGTTTAAATCCACACAATGCTCTGCAAGCAGGCCAAGAAGTTGACTTTTGGTTTTGTCTGAGCAGTTATCACTCATTCCCAATTAGATTGGAGTCTGGAATTTAATGTTAGTGTCGCTGGACAAAGCAAGAGTTCAGGAATCTTGCATAATATCGGATAGCAGTAGGTTCGTTAACGGGGTCTTCAGCTCCAACTTTATAGCGACAAGCAAACTGCCACTCTTCCAAAATAGCCAGATGAGTGTAATGTAGCAGATCCTCCCTCCATTGAGCTAGTAGCAAACATTAACGTCAGATTCCACTTGGTAGCTTTCTAACTACAAGCTATGCCAAACTCAGGGTTGCTAGGCTGGCTCCAATATTCCCAGTAGGATTTTCAACTTCAACAGGTGATGCTTTCATGACAACTGGTCACACTGGGTTTGTCTTTAGGAGTATTAGCATAAATGTAAACATCACATTTCAGATTTATAGTTCTAATATTGAGCTTAATATGAAAAATATGCATGAAACTGAGCAAGTGGACATGGGGGTCAGTCAGGTTGGGTGATACGTTAAGGCCAGAATTTATCATCATGCCCCTGAATTTACTCCACGATTTTAAGATTTAATTTTTAACACCTGAGAAACTAAGAAAATGAATAAAAGCTTGAGTATTATTGCAAGGTACTGTAATGGCAGGGGTTCTTCCCTTTCCTGCTTAAGTAAACAATAATTATTCATCCCCAAACTCACAGTGACCAATGGCATCATCAAAGTCTGATTAAGATTTCCCTCACAGCCTCCACTCAGCCTTAACGAAGGAGCGGGGCGAGTGAGGAGGGTAACAATACGGAATCGATAAAGGTTGCTGGGGATAACCTTTGTGTTTTATCAGCCTGGTGTCGAGCTGTGCATAAGCTGCAGCGCCGAGATAGAAGCGGATACTTGTCAGATGGCAAGTTAAGTGGAGGTATGGATCAGAGACGGAGGGAAAGAGACACCCTGCAGCAAATGAATCACGGCGGATCAATCGAGCTTAGGCTGTCTTCCACGGGAGCTTTGGAAACACAGTTGTCTTCACAGTATGCTCATTAGGCACGGATCAGGCCTTAATCACCCACATTTAGCTATCATGTTTTCACTGCCGTTCTTCCTCCGTGGCATCTTAACTGTGCATGTCTTTAATTTTTTTTTTTAAAGCCCTGTCGAGCAGCCGTTCAATTAACTGCAGAGAGAGCATGAAGCTCGAGAAAAGACGACACGATGCAGCTGAAGAGTTCACCGCTGAGGCCTTCTGCTAAATGTCGCTCAAATCTTTACAGCATCTCTGGGGAATGTCACAGTGGCAGTGTATGTGAGGGCAAAATATTTCAGTATATGTGCATATACAGCTGCGGTGGGAGCAGCGGATGATTATAGGTTTCAGTGAGTGATTAGCTACAGACGGCTGTTTTTATAGAACACAGGCAGATGCTAAATAAGGCCCCTCAAACGAGGAGCCAACAAAGGGCTGCAGCCAGCAACGGGGCAACTTTCATCCATCTCCAGGATGGTAAATCGAAATAATTAGGCCTGAGATAAAGCACAGAGTGGCAATGAGAAGAGCCAGAGGACAACCATCATCAGCACTACTACAAGTTCCTGGCTGCCATGACTCACTAACAGCAGCAGACAGGAAGTAAAAATAGTTCTCCTGGAAACTGTGGTGGAAATGATGGGATTTCATTTGTTAATTTTCCCTCTTGAGTCGTGGATAAACTTTATCTCATGCTGTATAAGCCGTCTGAAGGGCTGCGCGTCACATCTCCCGCAGAGAGAACCTGGGGGAGCGCGTTCCTGCCACGGCCTTCGTGTGGAATTACATTTTCTCCGCATGAAAATGCAGGAGTGAGTGAGTCACGAGGAGTAATCAGTGCCGGCTATGATCTGTCCCTCGCCACGACGCCGCTCTGCTCTTCGCAGGATCCCATTAACTCCAACGACATGCAAACACATTCAGGGTCAACACCTTGGATCGGCCTTGGAGGAGTGATGCTGATGAACCCGAGGACCCAAACCACTTCTAACGCGCCGAGTCACGCCTTATTCTCTATTAGTCTGCTGGCACCGCGCAGCTTTAGCTTCGTCCAACTCGCACCTAAGCAGGAACGCCAGCCTCTACCAATTGATGACTTTCTTTTACATATTTTGTCACCCAACAACCACAAACCAGTGTGTTTTATCTGGATTCCCACGCAAGGAAACTGACAGATCTCAAAATTTTCTCCACATAAAAATCTGAAATCTGCATTTATTTTCTGCCCATCTGAATCGTGGAATCATTTTTTCTTTGGCTACATTCACACAGCATTCCTTCTTTTGTGTTGAAATCCATTTGTTTTGTGTGTGGTTGTTTATGCTACTGAACGATGCGCCTGTGATCAGTAATAATTTGACAGTGGACGGCGTCTATGGGCCGAGTTTAAAGCCATTCAACAATGAGAGTCAACATGATAACACCACAGAGTGAGCTAATGAAAAGAAAGCACAAACAGCAGCAGCAGCAGAGCATTGCCTGCAACTTCTCCAGATTAGTCTGTTTGGAACCAGGAGTGATGGGACCGAACTGTGTTACAGACATCAATAACTGTTGCACCAGTGCTTTTCATATATGTTGGATTTTTGTTTTTCATTGGATAAATGCACTTTAAATACTTTGGTGCAACAAGTAGATGAATTTATTATTACACAGTCAAAGTCAAATAAATGCAGAAAACATTCCCTTTCCTTTTTCGCGTCGCATCCCATTTTTTCAGGGTTGGGTTTATATTTTTTAAAACGATCATTTTCTTTTTGGATTAAATTGGATTGCACTCATGAGAAACTGATCTCTTACCTGCAGAGGAGTGCTACATGCTCTCATTTAAGGAAACGGTTGGGAGTTTTGAGAGATGAGCCAAGTGGCTCATTTTTTTGTAGAAAATGTGATGGTGTGAATTTTCCCACTTCATGCATCCAGTGGTTGGTTACCAGGTGGAAGGACTGTGGGATGATGGGAACATTGCAGTGAAAAAAATCTATCATCAACAGTTTTTGGCTGAATATCACAAGGGCCAGTCCGTGGTATGTGGATTGCTCATGGTGGCAGCATGTTGGAGCAGCTTGGTTTGTTCTCATTTTCTTCATTTTTGGTTGACATGTTAAATGTTTGGACAATTATTCCCTCTGGTTTTGGATGCTGTGCAACTGGAAAGGATACTTGCTGTTGCACGTTTGCTTTTGGAAAGTTACGATGAGTAACCATGGCAACAAGGTACTGTTCTCACTACTGGGAACTCAAAAAATACTTCAGAAGAGTTGAAGAGGAGGATTCGTGGTTGCAATCAGGAGCAAAGGAAGAAGTTCAAACTATCATAATGACCATATCCCCTACTCCAACATCTGTCTGCCCAGTTTTCCACCGATATGACCAGAAAGAGATTTGAAAAGGAATTACAAAAGCAAAGGAGGTGGATTAGCACAGCTTGCCAACAACTGATGGTGTCATCTGGGACATGTTACTGTGGAATATCATCTCTGCTGGCCAGATATTGAGCTGTTAGCATGTCATGACAGTCATGTGACTGTTTTACAGAAACAGTCTTTAGTCAGAGGTCCGTCCAGGTTAGTTGCAGGACTGGCTGCTACTGGAGATCCTTTCTGGCCACAGCCTCACCATCCACAAAGACTTTCTGAAGATACTTGACTGATTTGAGTTACAACATTTAATTTCCCTTTGGAATAAATAAAGTAGTTTTCAACTGAATCTGATTAAATGTAATTTACTGCAGCCGGAGGAGCACGGCACAAAGAAAGTGCAGGGATTTGTAATTCACAGCAACAATTTTGGGTGCATCAGTGTGGAAAACCTTCTGCTTAAAGAGAAGCTGTCTGCTGAAGTCTTCCATTTTTAACCATGCGGATTCAGAAGTATTTTTCTGTTTGTCATTAGACGAGCAGAAAACCGAGGCAGATGGTGAAAAGTGGAATGCAAACCATGTGCAGATCGATGAACAAAATTCAGAGAGTGTCAGAAGAAATGAAAAGTGATTGACAGAACTCGGAGGCAAATTAAAGGCATCGGCAGATGGTTGGCAGCTGGGAGAACTCGTGATTCCCCTTGTCTTATTTATTTCCAGGCTGAAATTGTTAAAATTCAGTTTCAGCGGGTTGATTCAAAAATAAAGGAAATAACTCACTTTTCTCTTCTGCAGTGTTTGCCAACTAATTTTGTTTTCCGACAGTTTTTTTAACAGAAAGAACAAATGCAGCTGGCTGCAGATAAATCATTAACTAACGGCTATTTTCTGTAGTGTCTATTTCTGTATTTTATGCAGAAGCTCATATTGCTTTGCGGCAGAAAATAACTGAGAACCAGTGATGTATGGATTCTCATTTTGACACCTTTGCTTCAGCTGGAGATGGCCGCAGCGCTGGCAGAGTTTTTACTACTGTGTGTAACTGAGGCGCTCTTCCTTCCCCAACCTGTTGCTGTGCTTTGTTAGTCAGCTGAACGAAGTGTGGAGGGTAACTCCAAAGTATGTTTGAAAAATTCATCTACTGCTGATTTTTTTTGTTGAAGCTGTCTAAACTCTCTGACGTAAAATGCATGTTGAGAAACTGGAAATACCTCAACGAAATGAGACTAGACATGCTACTGGCTGCTGTTTCCAAAGCAACCGATACAATAGCGTCATTTATTTTCCTTGGTCTGACTGGCTGTACTTCCAAAAGAGACAATAAAATACACTGTAGATATTAGTTTTTGTGTTAACATCAAGACAGTTTCCTATGTGCATATTAAACATGTATATTTGAACTATTCAAATGGGCATTTATATGTTTTTTACAGAAGGTCTCAAGTGACCACTGCTAGTCAGAGCCAGCAGTGGTTCCTAACCTCCAGAACACTGGGAGTGCACCATATTTGAGATTTCATCCAGCCCTACCTACAGGTTACTGAATACTGGTAAACTTACTGGGTTCTTCCCCAGTAAGTTCTTGCATGATCTGAAATGGTCATCATGCAGGTGACCAGTTTGTATTTTGAGCTTTACTCTCTACTTACACAGTGTCATATAAGTCAGTGATTTTCTAAATTCTGGTCCTCAGGCTGCACCGCCCTGCACGGTTCAGGTGTTCCCCTTCTGCCACACAGCGGTGTGGATGATTAACAGGCTTCTGCAACACTTGATGGCATGCAGAGGATGTCATGCAACCATTTGGATCAGTTGTTCTGGAACAGACACATCTAAAATATCCAGGGCAGTAGTCCACGAGGACCAGAATTGAGAGTTGGAACTGAGAAACAATGACATGGGTAGTGCTGAGTTATTCTTGAAGTACATTTTACATACTCGTTAGTTACTCATAGGTACCTTACAGATACCTTTGTCTTTGACTGTAGATATTTGGGTACCATTAAAGAACTAGTATTGAGTCTAGGTTTATATGTTGCACTTGCAATGCTTGCATCAATGTTGACATGCTACTGACTGGAATTTGTGGCTTCTAACTCCCCAGGGTTACTTCATCAAATCTGGCTGCAGCAAGACAAAATAGGAAAAAGATCAGGGGAGGAAAACTTTTGCAAAGCATCTTTAACATAGACTTTTAGTGGACTGATGCGTTGGTGATATTCACGGTTTCAATCACAAAGGAGGAACTTCCTGAAACGGTACTGCTTGACTTGTGATGTCGCCACTTAAAACCTTTTGTGACATTCTAGATGCACTACCTTACAAATCAAACCATGAACATGCCAGTCACCTTTTTTCATTTTCAGTTGGTGTATTTCCATGTACAGATCATTACCAAAAGAGCGAGAGGAGGGGAATAACCTGAAAGATCTCCAGTCTATCAGAGAGCAACAAACAGACACACACATTCACACACTCACACCTAAGAGCAACTTAATGAACCCAATTAACCTAAAAGTCATGTTTTCGACTGTCAGGTTAATTGGTCTCAGAGAGAAGCCACACATGGTCAGAGACAACATGCAGAATCCATACAGAGATCTGAACCCAGGACCTTCCTGCTGCAAGGCAACAGAGCAGAAGACAATGGATGGGCATTTCTATTTACCAACTTGCTTATTTACAGGTTAAAAAGATATAAGAAAATTCCCACCTTCCTTTTATTGGTCGGGCAAACGTAAAGGTAACTGAGGACGGCCTTGGACCCGATTTTGTCGTTCATTCTCTCGTATGTTGATCCGTAGTCTGTGGATCTGAACAGAACAAAGAGAAAAAACAATGAGAAGCAGAGAAACAGTGAAAACAATCCAGGAAGCTGTGAGTCAAAACAAACTGATGCTACTTTCTGTAATGTTGCCATATCGATGAAAAAGAACAGAGTATCACACCCAAAGGAAGAGAACAAACAGGATAAACGTTAGTTTGGTTGTGTACATGCAGCTTCTCCAGGGGAGTAAATCTGTGGCAGTGAAATAAGAGAGGGTTAACCAATCATCCACAGCTCCCACTAAAATGAACCATTCAAACAGCTCTGGGGACCTGACACTGTAAATAATTAATTCTCTCCTGATGACTACTATGAAATAAAATATGACGAGTGCAAAAACATGTGGATGTTCCAGAACCCTCGGGTTTTAATAATTTAACAGTGGGAATGAGCCTGTTAGCCAGCCTAGTCCCTGGAAACTCCACATGAATCCATCATCGGTAACTACCAAATCTGCCTTTAAGTATCACATTTCAGCATCTGCAGGCCTGCTCACAGGCTTTTCCTCCTCTGTGGGTGTCGTGCCCGGGGAATCTTCTCAGTGGGGACAGAAGCTCCCGCCCACCGCTGTGGCAAAACTCCCGTTTGGATTTGCAGGCTGACTCACATTGCTATGCGGAAAGCTAAGATGATTCCTGTTTTTGTCAAACCCTGCTGTTTGTGCTCCTTCAGAGGGAAACGGGCTTTCAAAGAGGCCGTAACGAGGTGTCGCTCTTTCAGAGGGAACGGTATCTGCAGTGATTACAAAGCACCGTAATGAGCCACGCAGAGGCAGCATCATTTCCACATTACATTAAAGTGGGATGGGAGTAACAATGTTAGGCTGGAGTGTGAGCTGAGAACTACACATTTTACATCTGCTCCTCTGAATGAAACCTTTCACTGATACGCTTCTTGCAGAAAGTTTTGTTGAAAATGAAAGAGACAGACATGGATTTACAGGTGCTGAATCAAACCAATCAGATTTACTTTCTCTGAGAAATTCTTCACCTGAGACTCTCAGATCTGTGCCAAAGGTAACGCCTACGCAAACTACAGCACACAGCTGTCTGCCTGTTTCTGTGCACTTCCACATAAAGTGAACTAACAGAAAATGTAATTAACTGAATAAAAGATAACCTTGGTTTTCATTGGACTGCATCATATTTGCCACAGCACCATTAATATATCTACGTGATCAAAGTTATTCCAGAACCTCTATCTTTTATTTCTGAGGCTAGCAAAAAAGAAAGCAAACTGAAAATGTTATAATAAGCTAGCTTACTTTTTGAGTTGATTTTATGTTGATTCTTGGAGACATTTAAACAACCATCTGACAGAATATTTTACCTATGTTATATTTACTATGGAATCTCCACAACTATAAATCAAAAACTATACTGGCACATCAATGAATTCAGGGTTCCCCCACTGTATTATAAGCCTGGCGGGCCACCAGGCTTTATGAGCCCCACCACCAGGCTAAGCCTTTCTTGTTTATGATTTTAGGAAAATAATAATAAATTAAAAAAATTGCTTTTTATTTCCAAACTGCATTGCAAGCGTCTCTGTTGCTCTGAGCGTTTCACTGGCGGAGCAGATTTATTCCTAAAAGATATGTTTATAGAAGATAGGTTTGCAGTTTATGCATTTAAAGCCGGACCAATCACACAGCTGGGGCCTCTGCGCGTTGCCTCGCGCGCTGCAGCAGCTGGATTAGCTCTTCGCGGATCGCGCGCGCCTCCTTTCACTCAAACTGGACTCAGGCTGACCTGTATGGATGTTTACATCAACCCCCTGTGAGGAATTATGTTTCTTTCCAGAGTTTTTGATCAAGGTAGCAGTTTAAACCCACCACGTTAGCTCTGGCTGCTCAGCTCTACGTGAACCGCAGGAAAAACTTGTGGCGCTTTCAGAGGAGCGTTGAGCGAGAATGATTTATATTTGTGGACAAAGAATTTTGTGCAGCTTTTCCATCTCAGCACGCTGCCCAGTGCCGGCTCTGTCTGCGCTGATGAAGTTTATGTCTGTGTTCCCGGTTGGCCGGAGCGTTAGCGGTTAACGAACCAGTGCTAATCATCGTGCAGCTTCAGCCCGGTGAGGAGCTTCACGCTCTCCTCGTAGTCACGCATCACGCTGGTTTTAGATTATTTTATTATTATTTTTCCGGTTACACGAAGCATCAAACCACACCAAATGTTTTGTCCACTTAGTCAGACAGAGTTAAAGCGCAAAGAT
>CAEGAE010039054.1:0-11834 GCA_903067095.1 Girardinus metallicus
TTGCAAAACAACACAAACCAAAAAAAAATGGAAAATTAAAATTTTATAAAATTTGAATGGTGTTTCAACAAAAAAAAAAAAAAAAAAAAAAAAAAAAAAAAAAAGTAAAATTATATTCTGGCATTGAGATCGGAAAGAATCTTTAGCTTTTTTTCTCTGCCTTACATGAAAGTATCAGTATCAGTTTGCACACCCTGAAGCACAACAGAAAATGTACATGTGCAATAATATTGCACATGTACATATTTCTTTAAAAAGGCCAGTTATTTCTTACTAAATGTATAAATTTGTGCTTTCATGTCTGTACATTGAGCGTAAAGTGAAACCAAAGTCAAATTCCTTGCTGTTGGCTGGTAAAGCTGATTCTAACTATGCTGATAATAAAACATATATAAATAAAGAAGTTATTTTCTGTATTGACACCAAGCACAAAATTCAATTCAGTTCAACTTAGGAATTTAAAAATACTTTATTGATTCCAAAGGGGGAAAAAACAACAACATTGTATTCATGGTTGTTTCTTCAACCTAGATCTCAACTACCTCCGAAGAAAACGCAATTATTGATGTAGGTGTTGCTTTTATGTTATGTCAAATCAAAACCATCAAATCAAATTTTTGCTGCTTCTAAATCGTTTCCATCTCGGTTTGTTTGGAATGTGCTGCAAGCCTGAAAAGCAGGATTTATGTTCTTTAAATCAAAAAAAACCCAGCAAATTAGATTTTTTTTTACTCGGTTCGAACCACTTTGGTTTCAACCACAGAGCTTAATGAAATTCTCATTTTCTGCTGTATTCACTTTTTTATTTTCTTTTCTTTCAGGGACTTTGTTATCAATTCAGATGTTTTGTACGCAACTAATACCTGACTTTACTTTGAAGCAATTCTGTGTGGTCGGAGTCGCTGCCTTCTTAAGACATCCAAACAGTTCAAGCTAAACCGTGTTGGCTTTTTAAATCATTTTGTGCCTTTCGTCGTTAATGTCCTACCTTGTCTCCTTTCCCTCCTCGATAAATGTCGCCACGGCTGCCCTATAAACACAACGGGTTAACAACAGAAAGACAAAAAGCCAGGGCCACATGTCTTTCTTTTTTTTTTTTTATTAAACAGGTAACAGGTCAGTATAACTGTGTTTCATCCTACCTTAAAATAAAAGATAAAATGTCACGGAACTGATCTAAGACTTACCTCTGGCCCTTGGGGCCCCGGAGGGCCGGGGAGTCCCTACAGAGAGAGACAAAAGACTCAGTTTTATTGATACATTTGGATTTTTTGTTGTTTTTAAGTGAAAATCTGAAAAGTGTGGAGTGACTTTGAATTTAGAGCAATTCAGACTTAAAATTCAGAGATTAACATTTTTTGCCCCTTCTTTTTTTTTTTTTTTTTTTTTTTTTTGCAAAATAGCCCAAGCTCATTTGCTGATTACAAATGCACACCACCACATTTTTGACATTGTTTTTTTTTTGCAATATAAGTGCAATATAAATCAAAAACCATTTATTGTCTTGATCAAATAAAACTTTAACCCAAAGTTAATAGTCGTAATGCGGCAAAATGTTTCCAAGGGGCGTGTCAATGCTTTCCTTTGGCTCTGTGATATTAGAAAAGAAATCAGAACTTTGTGATTTTAAGATCAAAACAAAAGCTTCTTTAAAATCCAAGTCTTTACAATAGATTGTAATTGCAGACAGAACTCCATATTACCTACTACCTTCCTCTGTGAAGGCCTGCAAGTGTAACCTTTAATCAGCGATCGAACTGCATTAAAACCTAGTTATTCTGTGAAACTCGTGAAGAAGTGGGTCAAAGACGGACAGGCGGCGCGGTTTACGTACAGGGAATCCGTTAATTCCTCTTGGACCTTGGAAACCTGGCGGGCCGGTCGGACCTCTGAGACCCTGCAAAAAAAACAAGGAGAAGAAGAAGAAGAAAAAAAAGCTCACTGATGTCATTTTCTCCTGATACTCGTCTGGCGTTTGCTGAAAAAGTGCAACCAACATCTTAGATTTTTACACCTAAATGAAAACATGTTTAATTCTTCAGGATTGAAAATCTTCCCTTCTAAACAATTGTGCAAAGAAAAGTCAAGGCAAGTCTTACAGGAGGCCCCTTGGGTCCTGGTTCACCTGGTACCCCCTAAAGGACAAAGTAAAAACATGGATAACCATAAATTCAACACTAAATGATGAGTAAATAGAAATTAGAAACTGACAACTTGCTATTATCCAGAACATGGGAAAGATATTATTGCTATTTTGAAACGATGTCTTGCTTTTTTTTTTGTCATATTCCTTGTATCTGCTCAGGTTTACAGAGCTGGCTCCATAGCACCACCTGCTGGCCAAATGCAGACACTTCAGGTTGGCTCAGGCGCTCGCCTTGGCCAGTACAGTTCATCAGTAAAAAAACATATATATATATATATATCAATACACGTTAACATGAACAAAATTCTCAAAAAAACTGGTGATAAAATATGTTTCAGGGCTGACACCAATGAGTATTTCAGTAATCGATTAATCTTTCGACTCATTTGTGATGATTAATCAATTAATCTGATTTTTAGAAAATGGTATTTTATTTTTTTTATGTGGAAAAAATAAAAAATCAACAGTGTGAGGGAGTGCAAAAAGTTTAAAATTTGACTCGGCATGCTTTTCCATCAGTAAGATGTCTGAGCCTGTGAGTCGCAGTTATTTTCTATATGCCCTTTTGAATCTAGATACACCGTGATGACGAAGAAGACGAAATGCTACAAATCTTGATCACGGGATAAAAGAGGGGAAAATATAAAAAATAAATAAATAAAATGAATGTAGCGGGAAAATATAAAATCAGGTTTGAAAAGCAAGAACAGAAAAGCAGACAGCTGGAATGAACTGTTACCAAATAAAATCCTTAGTTTGAGCTTGCAAGTTAACAACAGTTGAGGGCAAAACAGAGAAGAATCAGAAAAGTGCATCCTTGAGCTCTCACCTCAATGTTGTCTGCGACGTAGAGAGGGTCTCCTTTCTGACCCTTTGGCCCCGCTGGTCCCTGTTTTTTGTTTGTTTTTTGAGGCAGAAAAACGACAACATGACCCACCTGCCATCGACACAATCAAAACGAGTCAAGGAATGGAAACCAGCGCTCACCTGAAAGCCAGGAAATCCCGGAGCGCCCGTGCCGTAGCCGGGCAGACCCGGGTCCCCCATGGTTCCGTTACAGCCATCCTTCCCGGGTGGGCCCCTGCCGCCCTGCTGACCCGGGTGACCCTGCAGGAGGAGAGGGGTGGACAGGAACGGGTAATCGACCAGCCTGTGTGTCATAAACCTCAACCACGTTCTTCTTTGTGTTTCCAATCATCAGATGCTAAGAGTTGTGGTTCAGAACCAACATAAATGCCCACAATCTCCTTTTCTTTACAAGCTGTTTGCTCTATTTTGTGTGACTAACATCCGAAAAAAAACTGACAACTTGATGTCATCCTGTTGACGGATCATATGAATATTAAAAAGAGAAATCATTTGATTTTTGTTAGTTTTTTTTTTTATTATTATTGTTATTGTATGAAACACCCTTGATACAGAACATCACATTCAATTCAGTTGAATAAAATCAAAAATACTGTATTTATCCCAAAGGAAAATTAAACTCATATTTTTCAAAGTTCTTTAAAAAGTTGTTGTAGGAAAGGATCTTCTGTTGCGGTCTGTAACACAGCGACTCTGAAAAAGCCTCTGACTGAAGACATTCTGTTTCCATGTGGAAATCTCATTAAGAGGATTCTCGGGGTTCTAGATAACTTCCTTAACTTTACGTGTTGGTTTTCTGTGGAAAGTCCAAGAAAATCACTGCTAGTTCAAACTGGACTGAATGTCAACTGGGATGACATTCAGTCCAACGTACTAAAAACACATCGAAAGAAATCGACAATCCGTTTGCTTCTGATTCACTTACAGGCACTCCATCAGTTCCTCGAAATCCAGGCACTCCCATTGGTCCCTGCATTAGTAGAGACACAACACATGATTAGAAAAACAGAGCAGAAGAAAAGTAGTGGCGGACAGCTGTGTGTACGCAGACATCGCGAATGTTTGTATCTCGTCCAGATGAGGCTTAAGACAAGACATTGCCAACCGTTGCAACTTTTTACTTTTTCATTGCCGTATGTTCTTGTTGATATAATGTTAATACATCGCTGATTCACCCACTTTGTCTCCTTTGTCCCCGGATGGTCCTTTAAGTCCAATATGGCCCTTCTCTCCTTTAGGCCCTCGAGGCCCGAAGGCCCCACGTGGCCCATCTGGTCCGGGCTGTCCGATCTCACCCATTGACCCAGGACGACCCTGAGGAAATGAAAAGAAAAAAAAAGAAAAAATCAGATGCAATGACATCTTGAGTCAAACTCAATCATTTTGAATATATGAGCTCATTGAGCATCAAATATACAGAGAACATATAAAAAAAAAATAGTTAGATAAAAGTTGGAAGAAGCAAATGAGAAGATGATGAATATTAGAGTCAAAATAATGGTTCACATTCTCCAACTCAGTCGGAAAACTTTATTTTTCTGTTCTTCATGGCTTGCCAGTGAGTTACATTCTGTAGTGTACGCACCAATCGCACTACACGTCCCACAATGCACTGCAACAGCCACTCGGCTCAAGACGTGGGTACGTTCAAGCTACTCGTGGGACGAATGCACCAAAAAAGATTGAGGTAGATTCTGTGTTGCCAAAAAAATTGTGTTGCAAATGAACTCATCCCGGCATTTTGCTTAAAAGACATCAACAATCCAAGGCTGGAAGGAAGAGCAGAGAAAACTAAACGTGTTTTTTTTTTTTCTTTTTTGTAAAAAATCTTTTCAAAACAAACTATCACACTTTATGAGCAATAATCTTTTTTGCCCACAATTGTTTCGATGTTCAATATACCTCAATGTAATACACAGATACTATTTGCAGATAGATACTAATACCAAGACTGTATTTTTCTTAATCACAAAAAAAAAAGTCAAACTCTCTTTGCTTTAGTTTTAAAATAATAGAACCCTGTTTAATGGTGGCCAAGTTTTTCCACACGCGCGATGCCAACTAAAAATAATTATTGAGCACTTCTGGCCAGACCGCAAGAGGAAACGCTGCTTAATGTTGCCACATTGTGGCTTAAATTCAAAACGATTAATTGTGATTAATCTATTATTCAAATGATTGTTAACTTATTTAGTAATCAATTAATTGTTAACTGGAGTGTAACAACTCTGAAAAATGTGCAGCTTGATGAAAATAAGACATTTTCACAGCAGTAAATAAGCCAAAACTGTAAAAAAAAAAAAAGTATAGAATTTTGCATGCAAGTAAAAAAAAAAAAACAACAACTTTGACTGTAAATATGATTTAGCCAAAACTCCTCAAGTGATACAGCTTTAGTGTCATCCGGTTCATATTTACTTAAGAAATACTACGGTATTGAAATTTATGCAAAAAAAAAGCTTATTTCCTTATTTGAACAAGTAATTGGATTATTTGTTTATCTGCATCTTTCAATGCATTTTTAATATTGTGTAAGAAGGGTTAAGTGGTTAAATGAAAAATTTGTAAAATGTGCCATTTGTTATCTGTTATTTGATTGTCAGAATAATAGATTACAAAAATAATTGTTAGATGAAAGCCTTAATTAAAAGTACCAACAAAGCTGTAATTCTAAATTTGTGTTTTTATTATATTTATAGAAGCCCAAAATTTGATATTAATATGTTGTGCAAATATGGAGCTTCATATTTTCTACACTGGTTAAACTAATAAAAGTAGTTCGACCAGTGTTTAAATTTAGTGTGTTTTTTTTTTTTTTTAACTAAATTAAACAAAAATGCGCCTAAATCTTAGGTTCTCTGATAAATGCAGTTACACCACTACAACCACAAGATGGCAGCATAGACACAACGAACTAGCGCAAACAGGTGCTGAATTAGAGGTTAGGAAGTGGAATCCCTTCATTAGGAGGCCAGACTCAATAACTCACTAAGGTACACACATTCACAGGACTGCTCAGACTACTGACAGCCTGCGATTAGCTCATGCATTAAACAATATAACAGGGTAAGGAGAGAGGAAGCGGATCAGGATATGAAAACAAGTCTGAGAGAAAGGCCGTGTGTCCTGCGGTCAAAGGAAAGTCGGATTCAGATCTACGTAACAGTGTTTAGACACCATGCAAATCCGGAACATGGCAGGAAGAAGTTTTGTTTCAATTTCCAAGAAAAATAGGCTAATAAATTCCACTGAAAGATATCCCACCATGCGCTATCTAGGAATGTAAAAGACTGCAGCGTATAAGACATTTACAAGCTGACATTCATGTAAATGCTACAAGCGCACACGCATGCTTTTCGTCAATGACAGCACACAAAACGCAACTTTACATGTATGACCACAGAACTGCTGTTGTCTTTTAAAGCGCCGGTGACCCCTGATTAGCGTCCTTTGTCTTGGAGTTAGAGGCCGCGGCTCGGCTTCCAGCCCACGTGGCCCTTAGGGGGTAGGAAGGGAAACATAATGACAGGGCTGTGCCAGCTAAAGGAAGCCTGCCAGAGTCGTCTGGCCCAGATTTGACACTCACACCTGGTTTCACCCAGAGAAAATATGCAGAGCTTCCACCAGGAGACACTTTCTCTCACACCTTACCTCCACTGTCGCTGGCTTTACCTTAACACTTACTAACAAAGTCCTTCTTTTTTATTCCCTTTTACATGTCTCTTTGTACATTGTCCAAATCTCAATCAAAGTCACAGATTTTTATCTCTCAGTTGGCTAATCCTGTAAATATCACAACAGCCTTCCAGCAACTTCCATCTAACTGTATGCTTACCCAAAAGTTTGAGGCTGGTCATGGGGTCATCTTTTAAAAATGCTTTTAGCTTTTCCAAGAACTTTTCTTTCCAGTCATGGGTAACCTTGAGAGCCCCGTCTTTGTCTGATGTTGGATAAACAGTAAGAGGTGGTCAGGCTGTTGAAGTGTGAAGACTTGCTTTCCTGCTAGGCCCCGATTCTGTTCAGCAGAACAAAACTACTGAAGGGGGACAGAGAAATCCAGACAAACTCAAATCCCCTATATTCAAAAATTTTGATTCTTTATGACATTCTGGATGTCTGAGGATATGTGACTTGTTGGATTGTTTTGTCTGTGTGTTCCAAACATAATTAAACAAGTCAATGCTGAAGTCAGGTTCTGATTCACAAGTACAATCACACGCAAGTTTGGCCTGTTTACCAATCCAGATTAACTCAATTTCAAAACCTACAACACTTTCCATATTGGACTGAACTGTCCAATATAAATTTGATGTAGGGTAGCAGATAGATACTTAAAACTATAGTTTGTGATCTGTGAAATCTGTATGTTTGTACTAATACATAAAAATAGTGTCAATACTCTAAATTTTCAAGTCTGTCCAAGACCATGCCGCAGCATTTCAATCAGATTTATGCCTCGACTTTGACTAGACCACTCTAAAACCATTAGGAAGTGGTCTTGCTGATGTGCTCTGGATTAAAGTCCAAATGCTCTTAAATTTTGAGAGATATAGATATAAATACAAGATACAACATATAGATACAAGATAAAGAACATTACTATAGGTATTGTCCAATTGTTAACTATTTTGAACTGTCATCTTCACTGACATTTTTTGTATGCCTGCCATACACATAAGCATCTGACAAACTAACTTTTGCTATGCTTTAACCAAAAGACCACTCCCATGTTGTATTTTCTACACATGGTTTGAATGCAATGTTTTTTATTTAACTCATATGTTAGCCAGTTCTATCAGTGATCACTCTGTCCCATCCCTGACTCATCTGTCTCACACCCTACCAGTTGGCATCCCTGTCTGTTTTTATGCCAGCCCGTTTGTCTTCCCGCCTCTTCCAGACCTTCCACCCATATCACCTTCCACCTGACTGGTCAGTTTATAGTCCCAAATCCCTTTCAGTACAAAGGTCACAATGGGGCCCATTCTGGCCTGCTAAGCTCCCTGGACTTACAGCTCCCGTCTAGCCTAGCTCACTTCCTGATAGCCGAGAGTGCTTGGACAGACAGATTCTGGTCACCATGCTTGTGAAAACCGGTAGGTATGTGTATGCGTGTGTGTGGGTGTGTGTGTGTGTGCGTGTGTTGTCCATGAATGCACATTCACACAGAGATGAACACATACCCCGAGGGTTTTTAATCGAGTCGTATTGTTCTGTGGGCTGGTGGGTGCCAAGAGTAAGATTTCGGTTGTCACACCGAATGCTCCCTTATGGACGATGATAGGCAAAAACACAGAGGGAGGGGTTCGTGAAAGTCCTGGGTCTTTGGGTGCATGTTTAATCATCAGGGCACACCAAAAGCGAAGTAAGAACTGAGCCAAATACAACCCTCAACAGAACCTCAAACCTCCTTTGTATGAAAAAATATTTATATATTTCGAAAAAAAACCACAAAAAAAAACAGGTACAGATATATCTGGAAAAACAACTTCACACTTCTCACTTCATTTGTCTCTAGACACTTTAAACAGAGGAAGAGGCAAATCTTCCTCTGTTTAAACATGGGAATGTTTGGGCTGACTGGACTTGTTGTTCTTTTCTGATCACACTGTGAACCCAAACACGTCTTGTGTATTCATGTGTTTAGTGATGAAACAGGAAAGAAAGAACGACACACGGATGGAATATTTCCTATTTATCCCTGTGGGGGGTAAAACTGAGTGACGGTTACCACTTTGTGGTTCAGAGTTTGTGTTTTTATGTCTTGCGGGGGTTACGAGTTTCCCTGTATGATCGACCCATCTGTCGCTTTCACACTTCACCTAAAACCTCAAGATTTTGATAAAACATGGGACTTGGGTAAACAACTTTGAACATCTAAACAATCCTGTTTGCATATTTTATGGTGGCTGCATGCTCACTGCGCAAAGTACAAACTCCTCAGGTTCATAGATTTGAACCAATTCAACTAAATATTTATTCACAACCTGAAATATCATTAATGTTAATGCAAACATATGGGAGGAAATGGGAGCAACACATTTAAGGAGAAATATGATTTTCCTTCTGTTTAAGAAGGGGAAAATTTTTTTATTTAATTTAAATATCAGCAACAACTTTACACTGATGATGATGTGTTTAAGTATTAACCTACCCAAATGCTATGACTTAGATGCAGAAAATACAGCACAAAAATTAGGTCAGTAAATTGGTTGACTTAATGTCAGCTAAATTAGCAGCTACATTGACTCTTGCATTACGCATGTTCTTTTTGCTATCCACCTTTGGTGGTGTTGTTTTGGACTAAATGTGATTGCAGCTTTCAGTATTTGCGATAAAGCTGTCTTGTTTGGTAGTTAATTACGTGTAATGAGATGTATTTTTTGTTTTAAATAAGTGGTTTGCAGTTTAGCTAAATTCCTTGGTTTCTTGTCCAAACAAGCCTACCTGAAGCGGTGTTCACGGCTGCACCTTTAATCATTCTGATATTGTGGCTTCAGCGTGTGTCGACACCTTAACTTTCGAACTAAAATATGCAAAACAGGGGATTATAACTCTGTTGCCAACAGACGAGAAATCAATACAAATATGGCATCTAAATCGGAGGCATATTTTCTTCTGTCACATGCTTTAACAAGAAAAAAAAAAAAAAACAGACCATGGGGAAAAGTAGCCCCTAACCTAATACTGTGCCTGGGTTTAAACCAACAACTAGCTATACAACACAAGCTTCAGAAATGGATTAACAGGCCTGCGGATCAGGTACAATTTTAAGTTGAGGAAATTCTTCACAAAGATCAGAAAACTGAAACCTAAAATAGTCAATGACCTCTCAGTGATTTAAAAGCATAAAAAAAAAAAAAAACAAGAAAGTACCGTTAATGTTAAAAAGTTTGCACAATGCATACATTAACATTCGGTCAGTGTGAGCCATGGGGCTTATTAGCTACTAGAAGTCTGTGTGGTGTTTTTTATTATTACTATTATTATTATTTTATTTCAAGTTGATATTTTATTTCTTGCTCACGTTCAGACTGAACCAAAAATACAAAGTTCCAAAAAAATGAAGGCTTTGTTTGCCTATCAAGGAAAGCAACTACACAACCATTAAGCAAAGACAGTGCCCACCTGTCATTATGACAACTAAAGTACTAATAATGATAAGAGAAAAATCAGTTTGTCTACTGTTCCATTCTACAAATGTATTTCCGTTAAATTTGTATGATTTCGAAATTTTTAAGTTTGAAATTGCTTATTTCACACAAACGTAAGAAGGTTGAGGTGTGGTTGTAATATTGCATTGTATGTTACATCATTCTAACAAAACTATCACTATGTTAGATCTGTTGTTCTAAATGAAGTGAATAAACCAAGGAGATCAACCAACTTTAAGCTCCATTTTTCTTTTCCCCTCCACAAACTGCACGTTACTCCTTTTTTCATGCTCCACCAGAAAGCTTCCCACCGTTCCTCAGCCCGTCTGGCTGTGATGATGGCTGCCATTAAAACCAACAACCTGTTGTCTCCTTTCATCCAGATGCTTTCCCTGACAGTAAAACTCGCATTTAGCGCTCACTGAGCGGCGCCAATCCCCCGGCGATGATGTCATAAAGCCGCCGTGTTTTCTCAGCTGCCGGTCGGCGGCAAAGTCGAAGGGCGGGGGAAAATCAAACCACGGAACTTCCTTGGATGTTATTTTTTAATTTAAATTCCAGATTGCCGCCCTTTACAAACATTTCTATAGCATCTTTCCCACAACAAAAAAACAAAAGAAAACAGACGTTTCTCATTGAGGCGTAAGATTTTAGAAATATGTTTTTTCAAACACTGAAACTTAAATTAACCTTATTAAAGGACACCGAAGCAACTGTATGTCTACATTATCCACTTCCCTTAAAATCAGCCTGAGGTGACGACTGAGTCCTAGCAGCAGATCTAATTGGCATGTATGGCTCTTTAAAAACTTTAAGACTTCCAGGACCCGTTTCCAGATGTGCCTCCAAAAGCAACTCAGGTGACGATCTGGCTTAAAAATCAGTTGCTACATTAGAATATCACCACTAAGTTTGGGTATTCCAGTAATTAAACTGAAAAAATTCAAACTCGATATACCAAGAGTGATGCATTTCAAGAAGTTAATCATGTTAACTTGTAGGTATGGCAGCAAAAACATAACAGAAACATTAGACTATTTAAAAGCCTGTCATTGTAGCATGGCAGGTTAATCTAGCTTAGCGTTTCACAACGGGGGCGTTCAGAAACGCCCCCGTTTCTGAACGGCAGGGGGCGCTGGCAGAAATTTTTACAAAAGGGAGGCGCTGGGATTCCTTTGGGGGGCGATAGCTCGAAGGTAAGCTTTCAGGGCTGTTGTAAACAAATATTTTAGTATTCGAGTGATCTATCGATTATTCTTATGATAAATCGAGTAATCGGATAAAAAAATTATAAAATAAAACATTGGTAAATCTAACATAACAGCAGTATTACTGTCACCAACGTCAGTCCAATTGTTCTTATTTGAACTTCCCTAACAGTTAGTTTTCCGTAGTTTAGAAAGTTAACCTGTGATAATAAGTTAACCTGAAGAAAAGTTGTACAAAAATCTGAAATTATATTAAATTTAATAATAAAGAGGCAGGCTATATATATATATATATTTTAAGTGTATACTCCAGCTTATGATTCATCTCCAGTCAATTTAATAGATGAACTCTCACTTTGCCCAAACATTTATAGCTTTTCTTTTCACGTTAGCGACGGAATTTGGCTCCTTAGTTCGTCACAGAAACTCATCGACCAGCTCTTTACCGCCACGATGCGC
>CAEGAE010039058.1:0-15450 GCA_903067095.1 Girardinus metallicus
TATATATATATATATATATATATACACTGAAACTAGTTGCAGTGATTAAAAATTGTGATGGTTTAACTAGTGTAAAATCATTTGCGAAGGAATGTGATTACACGATTATTCCACTGCAATTTATGCATAAAAACATAATTTATATTGTAGAATGCTCTGCTTTTGTGTTGTGCACTATGGACTATGTACAGCCTGCAGAGATCCATGCCACTATTATGCATCTAAAGCAGTCTCTGCTCTGTTTGTCTCAAATCATTGCCTCTGTTCAAATGTTACTTTCATATATTACATGACATTAATTCAACTATAGCTCATTAAGACAGAATGAAATGGTTAAATTAACTTATCAGCTCATAATGATGATGAATGAGGTATTAATTCAGATACAAGCTGGGCAATTTGCAATTTTGTAGCGTTTTGATAGTTTTGAAATAACATTTAATACAGCAGGTCATTCCCTCAATCAATTACGCTGTGCATATGAGCCGGTGGTATGGAAAATGCCTTTTTCATGCATATGTATTGAAACATGTTCTCAATTATTTTGGAAATTGCCATTTATTGGTTTATGAGTTTTTACTTCAATGGCTCATTCAGCATGGATTTATTTAAGGTGGTAATATAAATTGGAGCTATACTTTCATTCTATCAAAAATATCTTATGACTCCACATTTTTAACAATAAACCATTTTTCAAAAGGCAACTAACCAAATTGTTATCTAAATAATTCAGGAACTCAATGCCATATTTATTTATTTTCATACATAAGAAATTCCTTATTTAAATGCTAATTTCTTTTAATGAAGATAGGGATCCAAGTAGACTACAAGTAAGTTCTTATAGGTTTAAGATACCATAACAACAATCATAATACAAACACAAGTAAAAAAAAACAAAAGAGAGAACTAAACTAAAAACTGATTTTGCTCAAAATTACCTAAATTTGGCAGTTGGTGGCATTAGCTACAAATCTGCTATTATGAAGTTATAAAACAATGCGTTACCTTTTTCATACATTGTCAGCCATAAACAAAAAAAAGAAAATATGCTGTGTCCATTACTGGTCAGTAGAAAGGTATTACAAGAATATGTGAAAATGCTATTTCTAGAAGTTCCTCCATCTCATAAGTTTTATAAGTAAAATTTGAAATGATCTGGTGTGACTGAAATCCAGTATGTCCTGAATGAATTAAATTTGCAACCAGAGGAATCAGCATAGATATTTAAAAAAAAGAAAAATATACTTAGAAAATAGCTTAAAGATAAAAGAAGTCTTTGAAATCTTTTTATACATATGCATATAAGCTTATCAAATCTAATCTTTTCCACATATTTAATCAAGACTTTTCAAAATAGTTTTTTAAGGCTTTAGAGCTGACCTGTGTGTTTTCAAGATCTCACTTTTCTGACAATAATTAAAGGACAAAAGATTGAGACTGGCTCACTGAAGAAAATCACAAAAGTCACAGTTTAACTAGTCCATCAAACCTATACATCTATAATCCTGGAAAGCCCTCCAAACAAACCAACCTTCAGCATGCTAACTGAAGCCCACAGTTTCTAACTTGTTGCTTTTTTATAATTTGTGAAGCATTGCACAGTAAACCATCAATCTTGTAACAACTGGTTGTCTTGAAAGTTATAAATTTAATCCTTTTTCACACTAGAACAACTGTCAGTTGTTTGGAAAAAAAAGTCAAAACATTTGCTTGAATTACGGGACACCATTACAATATCCTCTAAAGTCAATGCTGATGTTATTTCTTCAAGACTATGAAGTCATGACACATCCTAAAATGTCTTTTCCTAGATGGGGCCACATTTTCCAGTGGTAACAAATCACATAGATTTAATTAACAAACTTTGCAGCCCTACCTCGTAATGTCTGCATATACCATAAAAATGGGTTTTGTCTTTTGTTTATGCTTTTCCTGATAGATTGTTTACCACTGTCTTCAATTATGTTGCAAGAAAAATTTGAATTGTACAAATTTACAAATAATTTCAACTTTTTTTTCATTTACTCTGTGACAGATTTATTCATGTTACCAAAGATGACATTTTCATACATGTATATGATAAGGTTTAAAAATTCACTGTGTCTTGTTGATGATGGTAGAAAACAGGTTAAAAACGCAAACGGCACACTGATAAGTTAGAGTGGCACAGGATGTCTGCTTCATCAGTACATTTGGCTAAAAAAAACATCATTCTTCTAAGAAGCTTGGTTGGTTTTAGTTATAACTGAGAAAAGGTGAAGAGGGCATTGTTATTGTATTCGTTCCTTGATCAGATCTTTGAAATACCATGATTAGCATCTGATTTTGGTGAGAAACCACAATACACTAACTGGACAAACATCATACAAAACAGCATAGTCACATGGGACCAATTTAATCATATCACTGAAGATAATTTAGCACTTGTCTTTCCTATGACAACATTACATAAAAACCATCTTACAGACTGGCTTGAATTGTATTCACAAACATCCTGTTAGTTGTTCATAGATCTTATTTGTTACTGGTCCCTCTCACTAACCACTTCAGAGTGTTTTTTACTGTGAGCCTTCTCAGTCCGTACAAGGATGCCTGGTTGAATAGGATACCCGACAATCTTTTTAGCTAAACACATTCTTGGACTGCCTCCCTAATGGCGATGTGTTTATTTACAGTTTTCTCTACAAACAATGTGCCTCTAACACTTGTGAAAATTAAATCAATGAAAAACTTCAATGCACCATCTGGTGCGTTTTAGCTGCACAGCTAAAAAGGCATAAGATGGCTTTAAAATTGATAATGTTAGGTTGCTGATCTATTACTTCACCAAAAGGCCGATTTATCTCCACATCTGCTGGGTAATAGCTGCAGCCTTTTTTTATAGCTACCAAGGGTCAGTCTACAATAAATGTTAATAAGTTTGGTGTTTCCCCAAATTTTCTTCTAACACCATCATAAGGCTAACTGAGTAAAGTGTCACACCAATGTCATTAAATCTTACACAGACGCTGAAACAATCTTGATGCTCCAGATTGTAAACTAGCTGAAAGAAGAATGATCTAAAATAAACTGAACCAGGTAACATTGTCTAAATTAGTAGTTAAAGTTACCAGTAAAATATAATCAAATATTGCACCATCATTTTATATATATAAGTTTTCTCACTCTTAGCGAACCCTAGTAAATATGTGTAAAATTCGGAATAATTCATCCTTTATTGCAGCTGCATAATCTCACAAAAGATCTCATATCGAAAAATCCATCTTTTAGTTTGGGCACGATTCACCAGTGGGGTGGAAAACCCATTTATTTAATTATTTATTTCCCCATTTATTTATCTCAATACCTGGAACTTTATGTGATGTTGTAGTCCCAGATGGGCAGCCAGTCAGTCTGAAAAGTAACATGACATACGCGATACAATACACCAAGCATAAAACATGTGCACCTCGTCGTTGGACCACAGTTTTGTTTTCAGTATTGTCAATTCCTTAAAGCTTTAAATTGTCGCTGTTGTGAGTTTTTGCAAATGAAAAAAGCAATTCTTGTACGTAAGTTGCTTTTGTCTCACAACCGACTCCACATCTAGCTAATAAGTGAATGGCAGTCTTCTGACATTTTCAACACGAACCCCACCAAAGTAGGTACTGAAAAACTGACTTTTACCATGCAATCGTTACTCTTAAGTATAAGTGGATAAGGGCTTAGTAAAATCAGACTAAGATTGAGTTTCACCGGAGCGCCCAGGTGGGTTTGACTTAAAACAAAGAATGAAATAGAAAAGTACCTCATGTTGGCTGTTAAGAAAGGTAGAGGATCTATTATTGTATGGACTATTTATTTTCCAAAGGGCGTTATTAGAGTAGCATCAATTAATTCTTAGAAATACGAGGAGATTGAAAAAAAAAAGTCATCGGGTCTTTCAGCCGTGCCATAGGTTTTGTCATATGATCCACACCATAAAGGTCAATTTAACAAAGAAATGGTTCACCACATACAAAATAAGTTTTTGTGTGTGAGCATTTTGACCCAGAGACCTAAATGGTAAACTGAATAAAGTGGACTAAAATATTTAGAAGGATTTTGCAAAGAGGATTTCTCAAAGATCTTCCTCTTCATTCTCAAACCTCAATGTTATAGCTAAAGACTAAGGACTGTCCTGTTGGCAAAAAGAGATTATGCAAAGCATTACATACTCAGATTAAAAGGCTTTTTTGTGTTTATGTATGTATGTATGTATGTGTGTGTTTGTTTAACAGATCCAATTGGTTTCTACAATAACCATTTGGATCTGTTAGAATTAAGGATGTTGTGTGTTAGAAAAGCGAATTGGTACTCCCAGATTTCTTGCCTGCTACTGGACCTCAGCAATAAAGCCATTAATTTTCTGAATTTTGGAGTTAAAAGGTTAAAATATCACATACAGCATTGCACAAGATAAAAAAAAAATCTGTATTATAACTTCAATTTAAAAAAAAAAAATAATCTAATTATAATGAGACTGTAATTTTTCCATAGAGTTGCAATACTTTATAGTAGCATTACTCAAGTAAAAGATACTACTTACCACCCACCTCTGTTTTTAGCATGTTTCATTTTACTGTGTGTGGTTCCTTCTCAAACTTTGGGCACCCACATATCCTTAAAACGTTTGCACGGCCCTGTTGACAAACAGGAAGGTTCAGGAATCTAATTAAGTACATAACCAGAATAACTATCCATAATTTAGTTATCAATCATGTGAATTTGAGCCTTGTGGTTGTACTGAAATGACTAAAGCAGACAGAGTCGCCCAAGGTACTGAACCCAGTTTGTCTTGTTCCTCTGCTCTGCTCTCTGGAGGACACTCCCCCATGTTAACTCGGAGTAAAGACAAGACGGGCTGCTGTTTCGCTGTAGGCTAGTGAAACTGGGCTTCTCGACTGCTAAGGTAACTTCGCCGTGTGTGCCCGTATAGAAAAAGCTACTTTTGTAACCGATTTAACGTCAAACTCTGTAGAAACTTAAGCTTGATAGTTGTTCTGATTGCCGCTGTAAACAGGGGCATTACTGCTAGCTAGCGGCTATCCAAAGTTAGCCAGAGTAACAACAGCGCTTGCGGGTAATATTTGAGCGTATGTGTTGGAGCTTGTAACACTGTTTTAGTATCATATTGCTGAAACGTCCACGTTCAAACATACACAAAGCGTTAAATATCTGTCTTTTGTCGCTAATGCCATCGAGAACAGAGCTACGTTGGTAAAGATTTGCTAATAGGAGTTAGCAAGGGTTACCACGTCCCCTGCTGAAGCCATGTCAGAAAGTATTACCTCTTAATTTGGATGATTTGGTTAAAGTTGGTAAACTGCCTCATACGGAGTGTTTCGTGTAGTTTGTTCCCCATTTCTTCCATAAAACACACGAAGATGACGCAATGGCAAAGAGGGGGGGAAAAAAAAGCTGACTTCTAATTAGTTTTGGGATTCAGTGATAACCACTGCTGTCCACAGGTGGAGATATAAAACCAGGGACAGGGAAGGATTCTAAGAAGAGAGCAACACCCCTTTCATCAACATGGGGTCTGCAATTTCACGATGGAGGGTTTGTATTCATGATTATGTCTCTAGATTAGATGGTTGCAAAATAAGCACAGATTGTACACCTCGGTCCTTCTTGGAGAGCAAAACAAAAGAGCACGAAGTTATTTATTTATTTTTTAAGTTTTAATGAATCAATGGACACCCAATTCTAACTAGCAAATGTGGCCCAATTTATGAGTGGTTTGCTACCAAACATTTCGCACATCTGTGTGGCAAATTACCCAGTGTTGTCAGTGAAGCACAACATCAGTTTATTTGGTCATTTAGGTAAGAAGTGTGTTAGTGGCCTTCCCACAAGGAAGCATGGCTCTTATTACCAGCAGAGTAATTTGGGCTTATTAGATATATTAAATCTGGCAGCACAAAAATTAGGAATACATCTACAGATCCTCCCATGCTATTCTTGTTTTGAGAATTCTCCAGTTTATTCTCCTAGTTTCTGCTTATAAATAAAGTAAACAAGTTTCCACTCATCATTCCCACAGTTTACAGAAACTTTGAAACTTTGTGCTTTTTAAATTATACATTTTTAGGCACAACAGAGTCTGCATATCAGCTCCTCTATGTGTCCTCCAGAGTGCTGAGTATTGGTCGATTTAACTCAACTTGATTGCAACCATCTAATATTGCATTTGAAGGTCTTTACCAGTATGTAGATTTATCATGTAACAGGGGCATATGACAAAGTTTTCTTGTTTCCCTTTTGCATTAAACCTGAATAATGTAATGTACTGAGACTTTTTACAGTATTGAGCAAGCAAAGGTGTCGAAGAAGATGACAAAGAAGCTATTTGCAAATAAACTGACTTTTGTTTCAGAAAATAAGTTACTCTGTTGATTTTTTTTGTCTTTCAGGCTAAACCTTCCACTGTGGAAACTTTGGAAAGACTTGAAAAGGTAAAGTTAAGTGAAAGGGAAGTAATTTCTGAATATGATGGAGAAAATAATTTATTAATATCTCAGTATATTTTGAATTTTATCATAATCTTTACATTTATTTACTATTTAGAGAAATTATTTCATGGAGGTTTTTTTTTTTTCAGGTTATAAAACTTTTGTATAGCAACTGACTGCTGCATTCAGTCAGTTTGTAATGCCAAAGAACTGAAAATACAGGCAACATTTTTGATTGATTTGCTGAGTGATTGAACTTTATTGCTGTATTGAAACCAAGCCACTGTTGGGCTATTTTCAGTTTGTGTCCTTGGAGTAGTATTCACAAGAGCTCTGCACGTCGGAAAGATGTCGAGTGGTATTTAGGTTGTGAAGCGATGGGAATTAGACCTATTTGTGTCTTCCCTTGTAATTCTGCCAGAATATAGTTTTTTTTTTTTTATATCTGCTGCTTTACAGCACAAGAAAGGATAATCTTGCAGGATCTACTGTATAGTAAAACTGAACATGAGATCTGCTCATTTGCTGCCTAGAGTGACAGACACACATGTTCCAGTGGCATCCCAGGGACGAGGAGAGGGTCCTATTCTATCCACTGGCTATTTTTAGCTAACATGGTCAGCACTTCGAAGCAGGGCTTACATTTTCCATTTAGAGAATCAGAATATTAATTACTAGTTTAACTTTAAAATGTAATTGGTTGGTAATTTTTTTTTGTCCTAATTATTTTCTGATTGGACGTTCCCTTGTTATGTGGTATTTGCATTACTGCTTCTGTGTAATACAGTGACCTTTGAATCTTGACTCCTATGCCAGACAATTGGGTTCTTTCTCAGAAGTAGACCTTCAAACCTTACATGAATTTGCCTTCATTTGCATTTAAGCAAAAACGCACTACAATATTAAGAGATGTGGTTTGAATGTGATAGCTAAACAGTGTCTAGTCTTAAAGCAATGTGAGTCTGTAATTTCTGGATTGTGCTATTTAAAATTTATTTCAGTGTAGTAGGGTAAAGTAATATAGAGGACTGCCTTCTGTCAGGTAGGAACGGAGGTGCATCTCATTAAATTCGAATACATTTGAAAGATGATTTTATTTCAGTATAATTTGTATTATGTAGATTATGAACAGTGTTTTATTTCAAGCATTTTTTCTGTTAATTTTGATATGTATTGCTTACAGCTAATGAAAACCTAAACAAATCTTTTTCTTTTTTTTTTTTGAAAATTGGAACATTACATATTGTACATACTCAGCTCAAGTACTCAGCCTGTGAATCTTCCCCAAACTCTTGAAAAGGCAAAATTGTTGTTCTTTTTGGTCGTTCGCCTTTTTCCACAATGTTTTTTTTTTCCTTCTTTCACTCAATTTTCCATTATTATTCTTTGATATACCAACTTGAACAACAATATTCTTTAGAAAACAAACGTGTAGCTTGTGTAGCTGCTACATGAGTGTAGCAGACACTCATGTGGATGAGTGTCTGCTGTTGCCAAGTTTCAGGCTTTGCCACGATTGTGTACCTTGAATTTTGTCTAAAAATATATGAATATACTAAGCATAATTTAGATGAACTTGCATGTCACCATAAATATTTTTAGTTTCAAATGCTGTTTAAGATTGACACATTTACATTGTTGGGCATGTTTTGGAATAAAGATGTATCAAGATTAAGATAGATACAATCATATTGCTGGTCAAATAGAATTAAACATTTTTCATTTCGTTCCAGGAAATCCAGACTCTTGAAGAATACAGTGAAAAGTATCAAAAGCAGTTAAAGAAATGGGTCGGAAGAATGCTGCTGTACTCATGTTTGCTGTATTTGGTCACACTCGTTGTAGTGTATTTGTGGTACATGCCTGAACAGTTAATGGGACAACTCATATTGATTCTACTCTTTGTACTATTTCCAGCCTTGTAAGTATATAACAAAACTGATGGATGTTCACTAAAACCTAAACATGACAAAACTGAGTAACTCTGTTTGAAACCCGCCTTACAGAGTGTGGCTACTTCGTAAGGCACTTGTCGTTATTTTTTCACGAAGAACTGAAAGAAATAGTAAGATCCTTCCTGATTTCTACGAATAACTATTCTTTGAAGTTTTTTGTTACAAAGATTTCAGTTTCAATATTTTTGTTTTTCAGATGAAAACCTGGAAGATCTTAAAGAACAAAAAAGGAAAATAGTAAGTGATCTTATTTTCTTTAAGTTTTAGCCCAAATTGTTACTTTTTACCATTTGACTGAATTATTGGTGTTTTTATCCTGGATCTTAATGTAGGTCAGGACATTTTGCAACTTTAGCTCATGTAGAATTTATGCAGACAGTTTGTTTGTTAACCCAACGAGCCAATCCACTAATGTCACTTTAATTAATGGCATTTAGTAGAGAAAGGAGATAAATCTGATAAATTGCTTGTCATCCTCTGTCAAGTTCTAATAACTTTCAATAATTAGGGCTGATGAATTTTCACACTCCCCATTATCGAAGTAGTGAATCCAATTATTCTTCATATTAAATGCAAACATGCACAAATGTTTCATATTTTATTTAGAATATAGTTTTGAAGGGAGTAACTGCTACAATGAATTAAATCTGCTTCTGTTGTACTGATCAAATGATTACTAAAAACTGGTGTACATGAGGAATTATTTAGTGCAGTCTGCTTGTATTTTCAGGGGGTTTTAATGTTTGTTGATGATGTTTTTTCTTTCCAAGCTTGAGGAAGTTATGGAAACTGAGACGTATAAAAATGCCAAAATGATTTTGGAAAGGTTTGATCCTGAGTCTAAGAAAACAAATGTGAGTTGTTGTTTTTTTTTCCTCAAATAGCCTTGCCATTAAACTAATTACCTGATGCTAGATCATGTTCTTGTATTATCTTGCCGTTTGTGTAAAGGAACTTGAATCCACTCCAGTTGGACCCCAGCTGACTCCCAAACCAGGACAAGGTATGAATTAGTCTTTACGGGCTGGAAGATGCCACTTTAAGTGCTATTTTAAATCCAGGATTACCTACTACTATGTGGTCTGCAATCTTTTTTGTTAGAGCTCCGTCAGCGGATTGTCACTCCAAAAATGCCACTGGTGGCGCCGAATCCTGCAAACGGTTCTGCTGCCCGCCCTCCTCTCGCCTCGGGGCCCAGCTATCCTGGCCGAGCTTCCCATTCTGCTCCAGGTGGACCCCCAGAGAGGGGCCTGTCAGCAGTAGCTGCTCAGCAGAGCTTGATGAGGAGGCCCATGACCCCGGGAACACCTGTTCCAGGAGTCGGTGAGTTACCTGCACACAAGGGGACCAGATCATAATGTGGTCGATTAAGGTATGATTTACTCATCCCTGGCTTTGTGTCCCCAGTTGCTCAAAGCTCTGTGGTTTGTGTTTTCACCAAGGTTGTGGTATGTAATGCAGTATCTGTAAAAAAATAATTGCATAAATATTGTATTCAAATGTCTTTTAAAACGATTCAGCCTGTCTTAAAATAGGGTGTTATTATGAAATAAGAAAAGGCATATGATCAGTCCCTAAAATTGCATGTAGTGCCTTGCAAATAAGTTTTACATTTAGGGATGTCGCAAACACAAACTGCAATGTTTTGTTTTTCTGGGGGGTGTGGGGGGTGGAAGGGAGGGTTTGTGTTAGACCAACACAGAAAGAGAGCCTTGAGAAGTCTTGTTTGCAGTTTGCCACGAGTCTTACATGAGACGCAGCAAATATGTAGAGAACTGAGCAAACATTTGCTCTAGTCAAATATCAAAAGGGGTGATATTTGACTTTATGGCTTATGCAAAGTTCTGTGGGCAGAAAACCCTATGAGTGGTGAGATGCCCAGACATATGATCTTCACAGCCTCTATTAAGAACATTACCAGTAATATGTGCGCTTCACTCCAAACATTACTGCTAAGTTTTTCAACCCCATGCCTTCCTTCATCTGCTGATTGGTTACCTTTTTTCAGAAAACTTGCGCTGCACTGTGTGTAGTGGTGGCAGCATCATGCTGTGGCAATGTAATTATCCAGCAGGTACAGGGAAAGAGGATAGATGGAGCTATGTCCAGTGCAATCCTGGGAGAGAACATGTTACAGGCTGCAAAATATTTATTACTGGGGTGGGACCTCAACCTACAGCCAGAGCTAGAATGAAATTGTGCAAATTAGGGATGAGATTGTAATTCTTTGTTTTCTTGTAAATATTTCAGAACTAGATTGAAACAATATACTTTTTATTAGAAATTTTTCATGGGTTGTCTACACATGCGACCCTTCTCTCCATCTATGTCCCTGGTGTGCCACCCATTTAAAAAAAAAAAAAAAAAAAAAGAAAGAGAATAATAATAAACGAGATCCGCAATGAACCAAATGACAGATTTAGAGCGAAAATGAGTAAATATGTGTCGGGGTTGGCTGTTTTAAGTTGGTATGTATGTTTACAAGTCGAATAATCAATTTTAGGGACTCATTGTGAATAATTATAGGGTGTTTTTTTATTTTTATTGCATCCCTATTATTTTTGCCCAGGTTGAGAACATTATCGTTAATCATGTATGTTCAGATGTAATCTGCAGGTCTGTCAGTCAGCCCTCTGTCACAGCAAAGCAAAAGGGGAAAGTGGCTGGTTTTGTGACCTTTGCAGAAGTAGATAAGATCAGTGGTTAAAAACTTTTACCGATCGCCGAAAATGAAGAAAATCTGGGCCAATTCATCTGTGCACCTCTAGTTAGGATCAAAGTACACTCATATTTTAGAACTTTATCATCCAAGTCCAGACCTAAATCCAATTTAAAAACCTGTTACAAGATTTGATGTTCAAAGTTGCTCTTTATCCAAATCCACTTTTTGCTTTTTGCAAACAAAAGTTAAATTTAAAGTCTTGACTTGTAAAGGTTTAGGACTTGCTGCTGCAGCTGGATCGCTAGGTGGTGTCACAAGTTGACTTGTGGGACTCAACACAAATGCACACCACACTTTTTAGATTATTTGTGAAAACTTTAAATCATGTCTTTTTTTGTTCAACTTCAGGTGTCCTCTGTTTTGTTTCTTTGTCATTTAATGTATGTTATTGAGATTTAAATTTTGAGGTTGTAACACAATGTTGTAAAAATCGAGGAGTACTCACACTTCTGCAAGGCAATTATATAATGTTTATCACAAGATAAAAATGACTGTGGGCAACTTGCAAAGAAAAATGTCTCACCAGCATGCTGCAGAGCTTCTTAGTTTAGATTTATATATTTAGTAGAAATCTATGAAATCACTACTTTGCATTAAAAAAAAGTGTAAATGGTTAAACAGATGATTTTGAAGTAAAGGATGTTGCATTTTGTAATTGCCAAGTGGAATGCCAACTGAGGTATGTACAATGCTGGATAACATTAAGTATGATTAATTAACCAGATCTGCATTTCTTCTGTGGGCAGTGGTGGTGGGGTTCTCACTAAGTGCCTTATAATTTCTGGTGAAATTGCTTTTGGCATGGGGAACACCTCACAAATGGCTTACATGACTTCATGTTATCACCTGCGTCTGTTGAAAATTGAAAGTGAAAAGCAATTTGATACAAAGAGTCACCACAGAGTTTCCATATGTTGGTAAATTAATAAGCAGCAGGACACTGAGACTCTGCCAAGTCTCACAGAAATGACCAGTCATCTTCCTATGATTGCGCTTGATGCTGAATTATATTAATTACTACTCACCGACAATAGCAGGGGTTCACATGTTTTCCTAGTGAGATCAGGTATGGCATCATTAGGGGAGAAGATGCTGGTTTTTGGGAAATCAGTCAAAGGTTTGTGCAACACACCGTTTTTCTGAGCAGTCATTCTGCATTAGGTTAGTAATTAAGATAAGACTAAATTTAACAAACTTTTTTTATTTTTAAATCAGGGATGCACCCCCCAGGTCCACCACTGGTCAGACCTGTACTCCCAAGGGAAAGGGGTGCGATGGACAGAGTCATTGAATATCTTGTCGGAGATGGCCCTCAGAACAGGTGCGCAATATGTACTTGAACATACTAGAAATTGCTTGTTTTCTTTTGAATAAAATACATTTTGTAAAAGTTTTTACAAAACTTCCTCATGTTTCCTGATCTGAGTTGATGGAAAGATGGGTGAAGCTGACATGGTTATGCAGTTTCGAAAACTCAGGGATTGTAGTTTTTATATATTTATAATGTTGTTGTTTTTTTTTTTTTTGTTGTTTGTTTGTTTTGTTTTTCAAATGTTGACCGTACAAACCTTAAAGGAACAACATTTAATGCAATCATTGTATTCATTAACAATTCCCTTCACGTTTTCCCAATCTTGTATAACATTGCCATTTTCACAGAATTGCCTTTGCTCTCTTGTAGGTATGCTCTCATCTGCCAGCAGTGTCTCTCCCATAACGGCATGGCATTAAAAGAAGAATTTGAATACATCGGTAAGACTTTGAGAATCACAGCACTGTTTATCAGTCTCAATCAAAGGCCGGGCCTTCATTTACCCTCTAGCGTTTGGCAGCACAGTATATCAAACAGCTCTTAAATGCCTCCGCTGCTACAAGCTCCTGTAAGCGAAAACAGAACACGATTGAATGCACAAAGTCGCATCAGTCTGGAATGTTTATGCATCTGAGGCAAATTTTGTCGTTGGTTAAAATTTATTCAGATTAATCTGTCTCTTTGGCAGTGTGTTAGGATGTATGTATTAACTAGATGTATGGCACTTATATTTGTGTCGTTTCAGCCTTCCGATGTGCATATTGTTACTTCTTGAATCCTGCAAGAAAGACCAGACCTCAGGCTCCCAGACTCCCTGAGCTTGCTTCTGAACTAAAGATGTCAGCAGGCGATGCTGCCTCGTCATCATCTGCTACTGGTGAAGGGGATCAGCTTCTTTCAGGTGATTAGAAAAAAAATCAGATTTTTTTTTTTTTTTTTTTTTTGGTTAGAGTCCCAGGGTTTGGGTCAACAAAAGTGAGTCCTGACTAAAACTCTGACCCATCTTAAAAAAAAAAAAAAAACTCAAAGCTGACCTACAAATTGTAAATGAAATCTGCTGTTTTCAGGTGTGTAGATAGGCAATGCTGGAACATTATTTTCGTAAAGCTGTGGTTTTGCATGCTTTTGAAGCCATAAAGCTCCCACACACTCCACACACACAACTGTCCGCGAAATGTCACGGACAGTTGAAATTTCATAATTGAGCGTACCGATTGCCTACATTTCTCGTGACAAATTCCTTTGTTTCCCAATATCTAAATGGATATTAGCAAGTTTGCAGAACTACCTGGACCTTTAACCCCAGTTCTTCCCAGGTCAGCCGCCACACATCTGTTGCAGTACAAAGTAGCAATCTGGCTGACTGGCTGCGTCGATTCTCAACCTCATCGGCTTGGTGGCGCTCACAAAACAATATGATATGAATACAGTTTCTTACTAGGCAGTTTACTGTGCTACTTGGAGTACACTATTGTAAAAATTTACCTGTGCTCGTATGTCTGCCTTAAGCATGTGCGTAGCTCTGCTGAGAGAAGTACACCCAAGTATTTGGGGGCCTTAAGGCAGAAAATGTGATAGGAATATTAGCAATATTAATCTGTTGTATCTGTTTTGCTCTTTTTCCTTTTTTATATACTTGTTTGGGATACATTCACATGTAAAATGAAGTATTTGTCTAATTCTCAGGAAAACCCAAGCTTACTGATGCCCAGGAGCCAGGCACAATAACAACCACCGAGCCTGGTTCTGCATCAGACAGCCAAAACAGCTCAGAGCCACATGACTCGCCTTCTGAGAAATCTGATGATGAGCAGGATATTTCTGCTATGGAAGTGGAATAAAATAGCAGGGTGGTGATTTCAGCATGCTACACTGGAATAGGGTTTGTTTGAGGGAATTAAATAAGTCAGTTTACAAGTAAATATCCTTCCAGTTACACAGATACAATAATAATTGAGCTCTTAAAACCTGCTGAACTCTTTGATGCTTAAAAACAGCTTTTAAAAATGTAGCAGAAGTAACAAATTGTCTATATAAAATAGTAGAGCAAAGGATTATGCCAGATCTGTTATTCTCAAAGTTTCATTTTATGTTTTTGGTCATTGTCTTATTTCATTTGTGATAATCTGAAGTTTTGGTGTTTTGTTTCAGTAAAAAGGAAATAGTACAAAGCATGAAGTATTTTGCGGGAAAAGTGTTATTTATGACATATTTATAGCCAATTTTCTTTTATAGCTGCACTTGTTTACAGTGCTTACCGGGGTATTTGGCAGCCTATAGGTGGAAATATGTTTTTACAGAGATATGGTATCGTTGACCCAATGCACATACAGAACATTATGTATTTATCACTAAAAGCAAAGAAAGTAGGCTTGTTACAACTGTACTCTTCTCCTAAGTGCCTATTTTATATGTTTTGGGGTTTTTTTGTCAATAAAATGAAACATTTTAATAGACAATGGTACCTACTTGTTTTTATTGGACTATCGATGTATAAATTCATGTGCTGTAGAAATTACACGCAATAAACTTTTGAGAAAAACCTGTGTGAACTGGTTGCTGATTACAACTGCTGGTTCAGGTTGTGCTTTGATAAATTGACAATTTTAAACTTACAACTGTTAGGTTTGGAAAAAAAAGATTTTTTTTATGCAGTCATTGGATTAAATCTGATACCATTTTATACCCCCAGTATAAAGTTACACACCAGACTAGGGCTGTTGTAAACGAATATTTTAGTAATTGAGAAATCTATCAATTATTCTTACGATTAATCGGGTAATCGGTTAAAAAAAAGATAAAACATTGGTAAATATAACAGCAGTGTTCCTATCACATATCAATGTCAGTCCAATTTTTCACATTTGAGCTTCTCTAACGTTACTTTTCTGTAGTTTAGAAAATTAACTTGTAACAATAATAGCTCACTTTGTTAACTTGAAGAAAAGTTATACAAAAATCTGAAATTAATTCAATGTAATAATAAAG
>CAEGAE010039059.1:0-75838 GCA_903067095.1 Girardinus metallicus
ATATATATATTGAAGACGCTTATTTACCCTCTTGTATATCATGTCTGTCATGGACAGCCTGGAGATTTGGAGATGATGGCAGACCTTTGGGAATCTCAGAGTTAATGATAAGGATCTACATTAGCAATTGGAATTAACACTGTGACTACTGTTCTAGGGTCAGGGTTAGTTTTATAATTATAGCTCCAGTCACCTTTCGTATTTCATGCATTTTTCATTAATTTCAAATGTAAACCTTAAAATTAATTTGTCTTTGTTTTAAAATAACACTGCGTTTCCAAATTGACTTTTAAATCTCAGACGGGTGCAATTCTGCCTCTGCTTTTAATATAAAATAACTATCCAATGATGGATACCACAGACAGTTGCAAAATACAACTCCTGCATTGTCTTGTTGTCACTGTCGCATAGCCACATGCTGAATGTATCTTGTCAAGTTTGACCTCTGACCCATTCAGTCACTCCTGAAGTCTGCTTTGTAACAAAAATACTTCTCCTGACAAAAAAATCTTAAAATCCTTGACATCTTGTTCTTCACAGCCACAATTATGTTCCACAGTTTTACGTAACATGTTATGTGGTTTGACAAACTGGAACTTTCAGTATCCTGTTATTGTGTCTTGATATAATGTAGAGACAAGTCAATTTTTTTTTTGTGCTACATGTGTAGATTTCCTACTTTAGTAGCATGAAAAATGACAAACAGGAAAGGAAAATTATTCTGCATTTTGTAGAACTTAGACATGGTCCCAGTTTCTCAGCTGCCAATAAACTTGGAGAGAAAAGACTAGAGATAACAGTGTCTCATCTCTGCAAACTGAGAGATTTGGGGGAAAAAAGCAAAATACAATAGTTTCTATGCACATTCATGCTTTTATATTTCCTGAACTTCAATGAGTCCATGCTTTCAATAACTGGGAATTATGCGGCCTTGAGCACGCTCTGCCTTCAAGAGCCAAAGTGTGCCGCAGACAGCCACTGATAAGGCTTCCATTAGGACTGGTATTCAAAGCCATGGCACCCCTTAATGCACTCCTTTGGCCTGGCCACAATACCACCCTATCTTATCCTCACAGGACCGGTTAATGAGCCTGTGTTTGGTCTCCAATAGGTGTGAGAGTATCTGCAACTCAGTCAGACTCCAAAGAGTCCCTGCTGAGAAAGTGGTGGATCACTGATGTGTTGTCAACTCTTCAGGAGCTGTTAATGGCTTTACTGAGATTACCTCAGAGGTTTACTCAATATCATTGAACATGCAAAAAGGGGAATGAAGATGTGTATGGCGTACAAATAGTCTATCTCCCTTTTATATTCAAATAGTTTCTTTCTGAACACAAACTTTGTGTGCATTGGTATAGTCGAACTTTACTCTGAAGCCCTAAATAAAATCCAGAGCAAGCTACTGACTGCAGAAATCCCCCCTGGGGGCGTGAGGGGAGATTTCTGGTGTTAAAATCACATGGTGTGATGCATGGGTCAAAGTTGCACTGTTGGTGTTATAAAGATGAATGCTAAGGTCACATCCTGAGTTACATCATAATTTTACCTTGTCTGTTGCACTTTTTTTTCTCTCCTTTCAGAAACTCTTGTAGACAGAAATGAACATCTTTTTGGCAAGATGGAATATTTTGTAATCTTTTGCAAAGAGGGGCCTGCAAAGATGGCCTGATACTTAAAGCTGTTCATGACTTCATCATCTTTCAGGAAAAGTCAAGTACGCTCCTCCTGATGGGTAGCTTTGTTCAGATCATGGGGAGTCAAGGATCATTGGAAACCTTTCTTTAAACTATGGCTTTGGTTTAAGGATGTAAATAATCAAATGTTACGAAAATCTAGTTAGGGCAGTTGAGCTGTATCTCAGGTTGATCCCTCGAATTGAAGGGAGGTGTAAGCTCAGAATTATTTTTCATAAAGTTTTCAGATGATTTATCTATGTCTCATTTCTATAGATCACAAAAACCTGACATTTTAAGAGATTTGTACACTTTTGAGAAAAACCATAACTTGTGACCAAAACCTGACATTGTTCACTTGAAGTAAACAAGCAACTAGGCATACGTTTAACATATCTGTGTCCTATTGGCAGAGTTATGTTGAGCAAGAAGCGACTGACTACAGATTGCGTGTTCAGGGGGAGTTCAATATCATTGTTACCGAACAGTCCAAATTTCTTTTTTTTGTTTTATGAACTTCTGTAATGTAAATGTGCTGACCTAATACAAGCATAAACGGCTTTACGGCACAATGAGTGTAAAGATGGAACAAAAGAATAATACAGGCTCTTTAAAATAATGATGAGCTCTGTAATATTCATATTGCTCAGTGCTCACTCTGCCTCTTTTCTCAGCCCTGTTCAGGGAGAGTAATTTTCCCCTCTTTCAGAGTTTAACAAAGCAAGAGTCCTCTGAAAGGTCAAGCCTTCTTAGCTAAAATGTACACAGAAGAATGAGTCATGTCAGGAGTCCTTTCGTCAGCTGACTACCACAGGCTCCTTAAACACACTGGACAAAAGGAGAATGTAACATCCATCGCAACTACTCCTTTCTTTGTTTGTAAAATACAGTTCCCAATTTACCAAAGACACCACATGAAGTCTGGTGATGAGATGTGTAGGGGTCTCAAAAGCTCACTGGAAATTCAGAAAATTTAAGGAAAATGTATTCACATTTTTTATTTTAACAAAAAAAAAAAAGGCAAAACATACAGTTATCACTTTGCAGTCTGCACAATGAAACATTACATTTCTGTGTTACTCTGTGCACTTTATCGGAAAGACAGTCGATTAACATATAATATAAAAGAAGTGATCAAAATGTACTCTGAATGCCAAGTAAGCATTCTGTGAAGATTTCAAGTAGCTGTAACAGTTACTTCCTCCTGTGTTCTTACCTGAGGTCCTTAAAGTAATCCAAGATTTATCTTTGGGGTAATAACAGTGTCTTGCAAAAGTATTAACATTAACTTTTTTTTCAAGCTTTATACGGTGCATCCATCTACCATCTCTAACTTCATATCCTAAAGCTGCAAGTCTTTTTTGTTTACTTCTCCACCTAATATGCACATATAGATTCTGACTCATTCTGCTCTTTGCAAATTTGCCCAAATACGGTCAAAGTTGATTGATATAATCTGTGAACATTAATTTTCTCAGTACAGGCCCTCAGTCAAATTTAGGACTAGGCAATCCTAACACATAAATACGCTTTGATCTAAATCAGAGGTGTAAGTACTTTTGCAAGGCACTGTATCAAAACACAGCCTAATTATGAAACCAATACTCCAAAACCAGTATTTCAGTGCCTGTGTTTTTTTTTTTCCTTTTTCAATCACCTTTTAAACAGATGGGTGTTCAAACTTACAGGATAATAGAAAAATAACTGGTTCTTTATTTACAACATCAACAGTGATACAAACAAGTTCACAGCCTTATGTACAACATCTGTTTTCGGAATCCAGCATAGCGGTGCAATCAAAAGTCCCTCTCACATTTCTATGGGTATTAGATGAATATGACACTGTAGCAGACACCTGCTGAAGTGTAAGAAATGAATGGGATTGTGAACCAGTTTGAGATATGGCTGTTTTTTCATATATTTATATGCTTCTGATTTTTTCTATGAAAACATGGCAACAGAAAGACGTTTGAAGAACAAGCTATGTGTCTGAAGGCACATATTACCACCCCGCTCCAGGACAATTGGATTTCTTAATCTCCCGTCTGACAATGAGTGAAACCTTTTAAAAACATTCCAGTCCACATTCCTGGTTTTAGGAAAGAACTGTGATCCCATTCCACTTTCTTCTATTACTTAAAAAAAAATACATTAAAACAATTATTCCAATTCCTACTACAATAATATAAAAAAAATTAGCATTTTTTCATACAATGCTTGACATCCTTCATAATTAACACAAAAACAAGAAAAAATATTTGAGGTATTTTAAAGAACAAAAATTGTACCCTTTCTTTTTTCAAGGCAAAGGACCCCATTAAGTCAGTTTTGAGCTACAACAGTATGGCATTGCAAGTGTGTCAACAGAAATGAAACTGAATTTTTGTTCCTTGAAACATACTTCATTTTTTTTTTTTTTTTACTAGAGGGCTGCTGATTGTGGTACTTGATTGGTAGCTAATTTAGGCCATAAATGACCTTACTTAGAGCTATGGTAAAATTTACAGAGTCTGCTTTGGAGTCAGAATGTTAAAAGGCAAATACATTTTAGAGCCAGAAAACCATAAATTGTTGTAAGTATAAAGCATAACTAAATCTCAATTGGCATTTTATTGTTTTTCAAAGTAGATAAGTACCAGTAAATTAAACCTACAAACAAGTTTTGTTTGAAGAAACTTTATTTTATAAGTATATGCTTCTGGTCTGTAAAGCGTTGTCTATTGGTCTGACAGGTATATGACCTAGGAAAATTGAACCCCAAAAATATGGTTAGTCACATTTATTTACTGATTTAACAAGGGGCACAATTGTACCTTCACTTGCTATTTTTTATGAGCCACTTTCCTTAGATTAATGTATTTCCTGGCTACAAATTCAGGTGTCAACATGTGATCATGGGTCTCCAATTTCTGACAAGAAGCTTGTTAGCTCTACATGACACCCTTTCTAAAATGAGCACAAAGTTTACAGCAGTGTCCTGTCAAGCAAGAGGGGAGCAAAAAAAATGTATCAGTGTCAGAGAGGGTATGTTGTACAGCAGTTTGACAGCATGCCTCCCACAGAGTTGATGCTGACCCTCTGATGGCTGTGATGGGAAACACCCATACCTCCCAGAATATATGCCTCTTTGTTTTTGAGAAAAGTAATAAATGCAACCACTAGCTCCTGTTTTATTATGAAGCCAAGGTGAACAGAAATAAAATGTTACCCTCATGCATTGTCACCACACTTTCTAACTGAATTCATTTTAGAAATCCTAGGGTAAATCTTTTTTTTATCTGAACAGAGCAGACAGTGGTGATAAAAAAAGATGAGCAGCAAACCAGCTCTGCTGATAAAATCTGATGCACTCACTAACATTGCCGGCCATGTTTGGAGATTTCAATATTTTACCAACTCTTCTGTTTACACGTTTGACCTCCAGCAGAGAAGTTTCTACAAGCAAATGTGTGTTCTTCATGCTCAGACCCCATGCATGGTTCTCCCAGCCTGGACACAGCCTAGAGCTACGCCTCATTATGTGGTCGGAAAGGCAGGTGGTGCCTTGCTTAAACCCGAGGCCCGCCGCAACAGGAAAGTTAATCCTCTGCTGCATCCCAGCGTCTCTGCGACTGGTGGCCAGGCAGGTACAGGAGGAAGCATATGTTGTGTGTTAAGAGTCACCTGGTGAGGGTGTGAATGGCAAGTCGGGTTAGGAAAAGGAGGAGGAGGAGAAGGAGGGAATGCCGAGGTGAAGGATCAGATGCTCAGGGTCATGTTACGGAGCAGCCACTGCTGGGAGCGGCTGCCGCTGCAATCTCTCAGGGTGGGGACCATCTTGTCCTCCTCAGACGGCATGTCCAAGCATTGGTTGCTATTCACATGGAGCAGCGTCAGTTGCTGAGAAGAGAGCAAACACAGGTGATTACCGCTGTGGCTGGACAATTTCCTTCCAACTGTAATTCTTATGAACTATAAACACAAACCCATTTAGGTGGAAAAAGGTGAGAGGAATGCTTGTGAAAGTCAGAACATGCATTTCGGTTATAAAAACTGAGGCTCCTGTAGGAGGAATCAATGGTTGTTTCCATTTAGCATGAAAGGCAGAAAACCAAAAATACACCTATGAAGTTTCTTTTCATATGGAACTTCTAAAATAATTTGTCACATTACAAAACACAAAAGCTGAAGTATTTTATTGAGCCTGAAAAATGCATTTCTATTCAGGAACCCTGGATTGTTGGTAGAACTAGGAATCAGTGCAATTTTAGATGCAAATCCCTTGCTACCAGCTTTGCACATCCAGAAACTAAAACTTCTTAATATTCTTCTTTGCAAAAACAGCTCAAACTCAGTCAGATTGGATGGAGTGTGTTTGTGAATATCAATTTTAAGATCTTGCCGCAGATTCTCAATTAGATGGTACATTTGCATTTGCACAGTGCTCTTTTCATCTGTAACAATGGAATAGTCCACTGGATTTTATTTAAGAGTATCAAAGAAAAATTAATTGTAAAAAACCCCCACACTTTTAAGATTTTTAGTATTTTTAAAGTAAATACACATAATTTTCCTTCCACTGTATAATTATGTACTACTTTGTAGACATCTGTCACATAAAATCCCAATATAAATAATATAAACACACTGAAGTTTATAGATGCAACATGATAAACATGCCAATAAGTTAAAGGGTGTATTGCCTTTACAATATCTAGTATTTAAAATCATTGGGTTGGAGTTAATACATTTTGGTATATTTATTTAACAACAGTACAGCCAAACACAAACATATAAAAGCAAGATCTTGTTCCAAAAAATAGAAATAGGCTATGCCTGTGTATTTTGATAACACTGACCTCAAAACAAAAAGGAGAATACAGAGGCCACATCATACATCATAGCCCAGCCGCGGCATCGTCTACAAAATAAATTGGCCTTGACACAAGTTGTTTCAGGATCTGTCAGATTGAGATCAGTTGACAATGACTGATTAACAAGTCTGCTTCATGAAAGACATCTCTGGAAAATTAATGACGTCTGAATTCCATTAAGTAGCTTCTGGATTCGTGCATGCCGGCTCCCTGTCACAGCTGTGATTTTACTGAGACACCAGAATAGAACAGGGCCTTCCTTCATCAGTGTAATTATTGTGTTTCTCTCCTGCTGTTTGTCCCCCTCTCACCTGTCAGCCCCTGTCTCTCTGCTGCTCTGTCAAGTTAGCTGGAGAAGCCAGGCGACAGAACGAATGGGGGAAAAAAAAAAAGGCCCCACCTGTTGTGAAGAGACGAACCCAAGCACCACATCGATGCGTACCACAGGAGAAAAGCTATCTACCGTGACGGCAGCAGAGGCAACTCCCCCAACACCAAGAACAGCAGGAGAGCTCTCAGTGGTTCTGAATTAACCATTCATGTTCATGCGCTCATATGGAAAATGTGTTCACAACCTTACGACGTTCTAGGGTTGCCTTTCTTGCCCTATAATTACACACACAGGATAAAAGGACTGCATTTGTTTTAAAACGCTTTTTAAGAGTAAAATTTCTTACAAACCAATGAGTAGCTTTGTCCTGTCGTTGGAAAGTCAACTCCAGTTTCTCTTTAAGAACTATAATAATAAGCTACAGGAAATGCATTCAAAAGAATTTGGAACAGAGGTGTGAGACAGTAGTTTCAGGGTTTTACTATTACTTCAGAACAAATTTTTACTGTCACATTAGATATCAGAGGTCTCAAATGGTAATTTCTAGAGAATGTAGATCTTTCTTAACTTTGGGCTTTTCAAAAGGCTGACCACATTCGGTCCAAAACCGATCGAGGCAGAAAAGGATTAAACAGACTCACTTTGCTGTAATCTGTTCATCCATCCTGTTATCTGGTGAAAGCCTTACTCTCGCTCTGACACATCTTGCTATGTTGTAGAAAGTTTTATTTAAATATGTTTCATTGATTTTATTTTTGAAACTAAGCAGCTTTCCATCTTCTTCACCTGCAGTAAAATCTAGACTAAAGAGTGTTGTTTTCAATGTGACCCAGTAGATCTGAGCGATTTCACTGGTGTTTAAAAGATTGGACCTTTGAGTTTACAGCCAGTCGGTCAGGTGTCAGAGCTCATTAAGCTGAAAATATTTGGTCACCTGCAGACTTCTCGGCACATCACTTTCAGTGACTCAAATCGAGCAATTTCATACCAGCAAGGTGCCGCAGAATGAGTTTAGAGGAAGTTCACAATTTATACAGAGAGGGTTTGTTTTAGATTTTAACCTCTAAATGTCAACCAACAAGCAATGTTTAAAAATTAAAACCTACATTCACTGGAAAACCTCCAGTGAAGGTAAATTTTCTTTATCATCGAGAAAATACACAAAAAGGTTTCCATTATGCTGCCAAGGATCTTTCTCCCCTGACCCTTCAATCTTCACTGGGCTGCTCATGTTGTTTCAACTAACAACTATTCCAACAAAAATATTTTCTTTATTAATTTATAGTGTTTTTATTTTACACCTTATTTGATGTCACTCCAATATCAGTACTGAATTTTAAATGGATCACAGTTGAAGATTTCTGGGATTACAATCTTCTAATATCACAACTTCTCATTTTTGTTTTCTTCTTTTTTTCCTAACGCATAAATGTCAAACACAGTCACTTATAACTGAAATGTAAAAGTTAAAAATGTAATTTTATACACAAAATGAAAATTTTACTTTTAATTGTACCTTAATTCTACTAGAAAAAAAACTTTTTCAGAATTGGACAATTTTTATGTTGGTTTTTAAAGAAAAATTTTGTGATTAGTGCATCTCCAATTAATTGAAAAAAAAAAACCTATTTTACAAAGGCACACAGTTCTTTATTGTAATATAATTTATGGGTATCTTTCAAAGTAAGACTGCAATAGCAAAGCGGATATAACCCCAGGTTTTACAGTAAGCACAGCACTATCTTGGGAGTCATTCTTTACAAATATGAGGTAAAATACATGTGAAGAACTATAATATTCAGTCTGTGATTGCCACAGCGTTTTTTTATCCTACATTGGAGGCACACTGTAATTGTTCATTAAAACAAGATTGTTCTTTGGCCGTTGACGGAGGATCTCCAGACTAATGAGCTCGCAGAGACGCTGGGGCCATGTTTGATCTTAAGCTATAAAAACACAAGGACCAGTATTTCTCTGCCCAGATATGAGGATGTGCACACACACACACACACGTATCCTTCCTGATGTATACGTTGCAGACTGCCCAACAAGACTCATTTGTTCAAACAGAGTGAGAACAAAGAGCAGGTGGCACACGATCCCTCGCACCTGCCAAAAAGACTGGAGAAAAGAACAAAGAGGTTGCTTTATTTAGAAAAAGGGGAAAAAATGATAAAAAGAAGAATGATATTATCCTGACATAAAAAAACTGTTTTTCTGTATCATTTGAAAATGATGAGCAGTAACATCAATAAAAAGACTTTACGTTATCAACACGCCACAATATTTCAACTGAAGTCTGGCTCATGAAGCACCATCCAGTTGGTGTCACACATGTAGCCTCATCTGGCAAAATGAAGCCCTGCCATTATTATTAGATCTGGATATAACAGCGAGTTCTTAAAAAAAAAAGTGGATTCTCAATATAAAGGGTTTAAAACAACATATTTCTTTAGCTACCCACTTGTGTTGACAGAGTAGGCTAATAAAGACATCATCTGGATGCAAAAACTGTTCACTCTGTACATTAATTTTAAAGTTACAGTTTGGTTTCAACGTCTCTAATTTAGAGACAAATAGAAGAGAGATTGATTATACAACAACAAACCCCCATGAAAAAGCACAGTGTTTTAACAAGACCGTGTGTGACCTCAGTATATTTTCATGCACAGAACAACTTATTATCATTTGACTGTTTACATTTACTACCTCGACAATCTATGAGTTTTACATTTGCTATGCATACTTTATTGTCTATTTAACCCTATAGTTGTCCTAGGACCCTTCAAGAAGTCACAGCATACCATGCACATTTTACTTATTAGTTTTTTGCGCAATTCACAGTAACACAAAGCTATCTAAATAGAACAAAAAGAGCCAATTCATGATTCATTAGCAGTCTGGCCATGGAGAGAACCCCTGCAGCTGGTAGGGCTTGCTGTAAGTGAACTCCAATAACATAAGGAAATGTATTTAGTTGTAAAATAATTGGAATCTCACTAAGCTTGACTATAATGTCTAGAAGTCGGTAATAATTTAATGCTGGACCAAAACTTATTAGTTATATCACAATCATTAAAGCTCTTTGCTGGTGGAAGACTCATCAGGCTGACTCAGTTGTTATTGAGAGACATATTTTTCTTTTCATTTCAAAATCCTAAGTTATAATAGCAAGAGACATCAAGAGAGGAGTATTACCAGGTAATACTCCTAATACTTGCTAATTTTATTTAAGGGAAAATGTACCTTAAATGAAATTAGCAGAACTGTGGAAGTCCAGTTCTTTGCTCATAATTATTTCATGCCAGCTTTAGGGCAGAGAAAACTCCCATCCTAACCTCTCAGCAAATGAAGCAGGGCCTCCGGAGCAAGTTACAGTCCGTTTGCGCAGCTGAGACCAGCTAATTAAATGAAGACTGCTTCGAACCATCCTTTCTGTCACCAGGCAGCACACTACACTTGCATCGAGGCATAAGAGTCACCATTTTGACTGTGGAGATCTACGAGGCTGACTTATTTTCTTTTTCCTTTTTTCTTTCCAGTCGCTTTCCTTTTATTTCAAGGCAGAGTGAAGCAATAGTTTCGTTTGCTTTAATGATGACTGGGTCTTGCATCCGTGCTTCCTTCTTCTTAGGGCAATGTCAGAAGGAACTCAGAGCGCGACCAGCAAATCAGGCCATCTAACAGCACGTCACTTTGCTGCCATGACTCCGACACACACCACAAGTTCTGGGTGCTCTTAGCTCAATTTATGGAGCCGGGACACAAAAACTGTGGCATGCTACATGCTCTTTAGCTGTTTGAGAGTCACCAAGGTTTAGGACTCTGAAGTGCAAACTTGAGATAAGTCTGCAGAACAGAATAGGCTATAGAGAAAATGACAGGCGCAAAGGCGGGAAAATAACAACCCTGAAATGAAAGAAAAAGCGGAGCAAAAGAACATCTCTTACAGAGCTATGTAAATAAGTAGGCAGAGTGGTGAAAAGCCCTGATGATTGGGATTCATTGCTTTAACAATCTGAACATGGCACACAGTGTGCACAGCTGCTTCAGGCCAATAAGAGAGCCATCTGAGTGTCCAGAGCCATGAAAAGGTAGCTCCACAATGAAGGATCACTTCAAAGAACTTGTAAACAATAGCTGACCCATTTCAATCATGTGTGCTGGTAGATAATCAGCTAAAAATAAACACGTCCTCCTCCGTTTCAAACATCACTCACCAGGCGTGGGCAGACCAGGACACAGCCAGTGAATATTCACATCAAAATAAAACATTCATGTTGGAAAATAAATGTCAAATGAGATCTAATTTAGCATGAAGTCTTGCTAAAGGTCCTGCAGATAAGATCTTATACACTGAAGCATCTTGAAGGGACATCTCATTGCTTAATGTGCTTCTGCCCTGTCTTCATGGATTCCCTCAAAAAGGTCACCAATAAAAGCTTTTTTAATGCTTCATAGAACAATCTGCATTCACATTCTAAGACCTGAAAAAAGCACATGCTCTGAATCCATCTGCTCTTCCTGCAAAAAGAAAATAAAATACCTAAAGTGACAATCTGCTCTGGAGGCAACTACAGACTAAACAATCTAACCGATCTAAACTACATTGCTAAACTAGATCGCAACAGCTAACATGCTCACCTCCTGCCCCCAAAACACTGTCACAAAGAGCAGATGTTAGTTCAGAGAATATAATCGGTGGGACTGAAGTAAAGATGTCTAGCGACCTCCAAGCGGGTGTAGTTGTGAAGGATCCACGCCTGTAAAGGGCTGTTGTTACAGTACTCCACAGTGGGGCCATAGGTGCCGTCCTCCAGACGGCTGATGGTCAGGCATGACTGGGTGATGATGTGGAGGAAGGTGTGTTTCTGCACGGATCCAGGAAGGAAGAGGAACACATGGTCGTAAAGGCAAGTAAGATAACTATTTATATTCTCTCACTGGGGTGTCTGTCTTTTGCAGCAAAAACAAACAAAGCTAAAGAGAATCATAACTAGAACAAATTGTCTGAACCAAACTTTGACACTTCATACCTTTTAATAGTCCCAGTTGAGGAAAGACACGTTTGTTTACTAGAGTCTCAGGCTTCAGGTGTATTTAAAAGGCATTGAGTTATATGCCAATTTTTTTACAAAATTTTCTAAGCAGGTGTGGCACTCCCTAATCTTTAGCTTCTCTTCTTTTTTCAGATTTAAGTCAGAACTATGTCTTGGCTGCTCCAATGATATTAATGAGTTAATATTACTTCCACTTATAAGAAACATAGTGGTAAATTGAGAAGTTAACTTTCAACTTAAATCTACTAGGAATAATTTGGATTTATCTGGAAGGTACACATTTACCTATTGTGAACTTTTATTTTAGTATAAAACTTTGTGAAAGCACGATGACATTGTGAAATCATGGTATTTTTCTAAAAACTGATCATACTATTATAAATCTCATATCAGTTTATGCCTAAAACGTAGACAGGGTCTCAGATGATTATATTTTAGATAGGCTGCTTATATTTAAACATTGAATATGATGTGTATTTAAGATAATTTAGTTTGCATTTCTCGTTCACAAAATTTCACACAAACATAATGTAAATGTCATTCATGAAATGTTAACAGAGTTTTGAAATATTAGCGGCACATCTTAAAAAAAATTATGACAACAGCTTACTTTTGACAATATATAACAGCATTTAAAATTAAAAGAGGCTGCAATTAACAACTTTACAACAACAATATGTGTTAAAGTGAAACTGATGACCAGCTGGTTTTTTTTCCACGGTTCTCTAGTGACCCAGGATTCAGACGTTGTCAGTTACACCTGTGCTAAAAATAACCTTGACCGCAATAGTCGTGAAAACCCAACGCTGTTTACCGGTCTGCTCTGCTTCATTCATTATTTATTCACATTTTTTTTCAACTTTCCAAAAGTGCCCAGAGAACAAAGCGTAATTAAAGAATTTCCCCTGGGGTTTGCTCGGTGCTTGATGGGAACAGCCTGTGGGCTTATTCGCCTCGCCATATCGAAACATCAGCAATGTGACAACTCAATCACTCACAGATTACACTGCAGGACTTTTCAAGCATCTCTCCAGAGATTTCAAAATTCATAAATAGTTAAAACACAAATACTTTTCCAGATCCATAAGCCCTAATGTATTTTGACCAGTCAGGCAATGAAATCTTAAAAAGGCTTAGGGAAGAATATTTGTACTTCTCCCAGGAGCATAAAATGTCGTGCTGTGTCTTGCACACAACATCTGCTTCTTCATTTGGATGAATATTAAAGACACAGTTTGCACAAACAGGAGTGTAAGGTAAAATGAAACCTTGCTGTTTAATATTCAGAATAAAACAATGTCGTTAATCTTACTTTGGTTTCCTCTTTTGCTCTATAGAGCATCAGATCAATAAATTATGACATATGTGAAGATTTGTTTTGTATAAATTCAATGTTTTGCATAAATTTAGTAAATGTGTCTTATGACAAAACAAAAATGCACACAGGACTAAGTACATACAAACGTTGTATGTATATTAATTATAATTTTTGATTACTAAGAGGTTCTCTCGGCTTCTTAAAAATGATATTTGCTACAAAAATGCATTTGTACAAATTTGTCTTCTTTTAACTGTAATCAATGAAATTATAAAAATAGCACATTAAAAGGAAATTAATAATAGCTGTAAAATTCAGTGACATTTTCCACCCCCTTTTCTTCAAGCTGAGAAAAAAAGCTCAAATTTCACATAGATTTACATATTCTAACCTACGAACCACAGATTCTTCAAACTCGCTAGAGGATACCACTGCACTCAGAGGACAGGACATAAGCTATAGGGAGATTAAGGCAGGAGAACTTTGACAGCTTACCTCAAAATCATACTCCCACTTGCCAACATACTATATGAAATGAGAGAAGATGAGAGGAGACACAGCTGCTGGATGGAAATAGCACCTCAACACTGAGATGCTTAAAAAAAATAAAAACCTACAAAAAACACACAACACCATCTAGTGGCAGAGAAGAGGCATCACATTTTCCAATTTTCTGCCACATAAATCCTATTTTAGTAAACCACTGCTCTCGATTTGAAAACGGACCACATCCCACTGCCTCAATTTGGACTCTGGTTCCTGCAGGAAACACGGGTCCTACCTCGGCGTCGTACTCAAACATCTGGTTGCCCTTCATGTGGTGACACTTGAGCATCTTGACGGGCCCGTTGAGCCTGGAGACATCCAAACAGAGGTCATCCGTCCGGATTTCTTTAGCCGCTGTGTAGGAAAAGACCTGGAGAATGCAACACAAAGATTAATGAAAACACAATGAATCCATTCCAAAGGTGTATAATACCTGTAGAACGTCTGGGATGTTTGGGACTCTTTTAAGCTGCATGTTTGAGCATAAGCATTCAATAAAGATTATAATTCAAGATCTTTAAGGATAAACTAAATGCTGGATTCAAAAAGGGATTAATATACTTTGTATCGCAGCTCAAATCATAAAGAAAAAACAAAAAAGCAAAAGATTAAAATGGTTCTTCAGAATGGATAAGATCCCAAATATAATGGCTGATTAGTTACCAAATGGCTTAAAGATAATTAAGTCGATGTTTTGGAGTTTTCATTACCAAGACTTGATCTCAGTGGGACAAAAAAATTCAAGGCAGAACTGAGAAGGTCTGTGCGAGCAAGTCGGCCTGCAAACCTGCCTCAGTTGCACCAGTTCTCTCAGCAGGACTGGGACAATATTTTAGCAAACTAGCATGAAAAAGTTGTGGAAAAATACTTAATTAAAAAGGCAGTTATCCCATATAACTACAAAATGTATCTAATCTTCTGGCTTCATTTAAAATTCAAATAAATAACACTGACTGCAGATAGAAATTAGATGCGAGAGCCTCCTGTGAGAAACTTAATTTCTTTTAAGTTATGCGCAGTGAATATTCTGCACATTTGTTTCTCCAAACATATATTTACCAATTACAGTTAAGTGGCTTTATTTTAACGCCACTGGTGGCTTCTTTCTAACATATGACTGACTTGTCAGAGCAGATGTTTAAAAAAAATGTTCAATATTGTTGGTATTTGTATAGGTGTGGCTAAAAAGCTAAATATGCTCTCCTATTCCAGGTTTTTCAATCATTTTCCTGCAGACAACTGTTATATTTATTAATCACCTTACACACTGAGAAAACACCAGTAGTTTTGCAGTAGCTCATTCTTTTTTAGCACTGTGCTGCTTTGTGGACAGTTGGGGATCCTGTAGGTGATCAAAGGCATGTTTACTGCTCATTCAAGGAAGCACTTACAATTTAAACATGAAAAGCTGATAAAAATATGAAACTTTATACAAGTTATCAATGGGGTCAAATATTAAAAGGTGGCCTTTTTTCTGTATAATCTATACATTTTAGAAAGACATGCCTTAAGAGAGAAAATAGTTTGTTCCCTCACCTGGTTCCCACCCATGCCGTGACAGTTGAAAAAGCCAACTTTCTCGTTCTCCTTTCTTCCCATGTTGTCCACACACTGGTTGGTCTCCACATTTCTGATCTGCAGATAGGTATAGACCAATAATTTTACTATTCAAAGCATGTACTTTTCAAAACGGTCATACTGAAATCCATATTGTCTTGTAAATTGTTAGTTGTGCATTTCTAAGCTGCTAAAATCAGATTACATAAAGGTCATAGATCTGAATATATTTTCCTGTTAGAAAATCCAAGATAGATTGATGATGGTGACAGCGAAGGAAACCACTGCAGCTAATTTTAACTGGCATCTATCAATGGCTTTTATCAAACAGGAAAGTTATCCAGCTTGCTGTTTTTAATGTTTTTGCCAAACCATCCCGACGATATGACAAAATATGAAGATTTGATTTTTTATAGAAATACAATAATTATAAGTTTATCACCATGACCTTATGTTGAAACATACCTGTAAAAGAATTATAAACGATATACTGACACATTTAGCCAAACTCAAAAACGTGGCTCTAAAGGTGAATTTGCCTCCTTGTCAATTCATATCCTTACTTCATACCTACTCTGTGTAATGTAACTCCCGTGTATATTTACACGATGTTTTCATTGTCTAAGATAAAATGAATTTTACATCTAGGTGACATAATTTCTTCACATTTTATTACAGCGCACCTTTAGATAATTTTCTAACCCACTGATCACAATTGTATTTGAATTACTGACCATTTTCCAAGGACCATCTGACTCAAAATTATTAATACTCCTGACAGAAACCTGTAGTTTTTTCATGACACATGTTACATCCTTCTTTTATTTTCAGTCAGCGCAAGTAAATGGCAAAATATTTCAATTTGTAAATTATCTGGTTTTTACCAGGTTTTCAAATTATTTAAGTCTGACCTCAACTGTAAGAAAGCCAGTCCACACATTTCACTATGTATACATATAACATGTCTACAAAATTTGAAAAAATTATGACAGGTCTTTCTTCTAAACACAAGTTTGAGTCCAACTTCAACCCATAAGAACTAACTATAACAACTCACATATTGACCCATATTGTGTCAAGTGGCAGATGTTATCAAAGCTTGTTGCGGCTTCCATATACCGCAGGATTTTCTTAAAGTCCGACATTCATTGTGATGAAGATAAACTGACTATATTCTTAGCTTAACGTGCACAACTAAAGCATCACAACTAAAAGATATAAACCCAACAATTACAGCTTTTACAGAAAGGCTGACAGCATGTTATGGTAATTGGGACTCAGTCAGAAGAAGTCTGGCTCGGAGGGGAAGGGGGGAGAGGTGACAGAAAAAGATACAGCTCTTTTACAACACGATGACAAAGCAGCAATGATGAAAATCCTCCCATCCCCAGCTGTTGGATGATTTCAAATTCTTTTCACCATAAGTTCTTATACCGACACTACTTTTTAAATAGCCATTTACCCTGAGGGAAACATGGCTCATGTCAGTTCTGCCTCTGCCCAAAGCTGCGCTGGAGCAGACATGCATAAAAAGGCAAATCCGGTTAGTTAAAAAAAATACTTTCATCTTGAGTTAGCAGGAGCTTGAACTTGTATTATCTTGCTAATGCGATGGTCACACTTACTCCTGCAGCCTGCTATCTTTGCAAAAAAAATAAAATAAATAAATAAATAAATAATGTATATTGTTGATTTAGATATGTAGGAACTTTGAAATTTTGTGAAATACATTTTTACTCACCAAGTAGAGATCACATAAATTGATACGTAAGCCTTTCCCCACTCCCTCTGTACACAGAATAACTCTGTAAATGTCTCAGATCAATATCGGCTGTGTGAGCATCCAAGCGGGACTTTGTTATAAGTATTCAATATAACAGACTGAGTATGGCTGCTTCTATCTTATTTTCTCCAGCCTTTCTCGGGTCCATAGAGCATTTATTTCTCTTTAATATTGTTTTTCTGAAAACACAGATATGCATGGTATGGTCCCAATCAATCATAAAACAACCTAAATTTCAATTCAAAATGTGAAACTGATGTTGTATATATACTTTTTTATTACACAAGATTGAGTAGTTCTAGAAAATTGTATTATGTAAAACTACTAAAAAATGATTTATAAGGAATGCAGAGATCTTATTTTATGACCTGCAGAGGACCACTGACTTAAAATTTGTCCAGCAGAAAGTCAACTGACACCCTGTGAAGAAAGGCAAGCCACAAAAGGTCACTGCTAAAGAAGATGGCTGAGTAATGTAACTTTGTATACTAATGGAAAGCTTAGAGGAAGGAAAAAGTGTGGTAGGACAAAGTGCTCAAGCAACACAGAAGTCTTGAGAGGAGTATAAAGAAAAGCCCAATCAAAAAGTTAACTTATGTCAGTAATTAAATTGTGCAACTAATACACTGATTTCTGTTTTGATGATTATGGCTAACAGTTAACAAAAACAAAAATATTTTTCTTTAGAAAATTACACTTTCAGAAGATATTCTTATGTCTTAAGAAGAACCTGCATCGGGCAAACGGTAGGACAAAAAACAAGGTACAAAATTAATGTACAAGAGCGCTCATACCTCACCAAGTGAGAAATATCTTCTTGGGATCTGGGAGTCAGGGTAGATGTTCTCTAGATACCAGGAAAATGGTTTACACTTCAAGGTCTCACGGAGAGCTTTGCGGGAGGAGACGTCTCCATAGTCCACCCGCATCACACCTGCAGGAGTCAACGGAGGAGTTAATCTCATTTATCGGAGAGTGTCATCAGGCTGATTTTATATTTTCCCGTTGTGAAACAACTGTTCTGTTTTCTTGCATCACCATGAAGAAACACCAGAGGGCCTTTCCTCACCAACATGCCACAGCTCTGTATAAAATATTGTGCCAAAATGTTAATCGGAGAGGGATTTTCTCTTAAGTTATACATAATTAACCTGGCCTCTTGAGTCCCTTTTGCACATACCAAACAGCAGAACTGTTTAGGTTAATGCTGCTCTTAGAAACAAACATCATGCTGCCAAATAAAAACAGCCTGATGTATCAGCACTGTTGAAACCGAAAAGAAAGGACGGATTAGACAGCAACTGGGCACAGACACAAGCTCATCAAGCAGATGGTTTGTCTTGGAGTGCCTCTCGAGGAGTCATAGCTCGCGTGCAGATAGATGCAGGGTGGTAATTTATTATGAAAGAGCTTGATTGCAATGAGGAGAAAATAGCACAATTTACAAGAACCAGCCAAAATGTGTGACCAACAACTGTACGTGGCAAAAACTAGTCAAACAGCAACTAAACAAAAGGACATACACCTTCAAATACCAACACACGCTTACCATTTAACATAAAAGAAATATTTACAGTGTTTAACAAAAGTATTCGTACCGCTAGAAGTTGTGTCACATTACAACCACAAGCCAAAATATTTTATTTATAAGGCACGGAAGCTGTGAAGAGGCCCATGGCACCTCTGGAGGGGCTGCAGATATCCACAGCTCAGGTGAGAGAATCTGTTGATAGGATAACTGTTATGCTGCACACATTTGGCCTTGGGAGAAGAGTGGCAAGAAGTAAAACCACAGTTAAAAAGAAGTCCTACAAAGTTAACTTAAAATTTGTAGATGAGACCCCAAAATGGAATAGAGTGGAATGGTTTAGACCAAAGCACATTTTTGTGTTAGAATGGCCCAGTCAAAACCTAAATCTAGTTCAAAATCTGAGGCAAGACTTGAAATTTTGATCACTACTCTAATTTCAATTGTTTGCACTAGCTTCATTTATTGATGTCAGAATAAAGGGAGTCAAATACAAATGCACACCAGATTTCCATTTTTTGAAAATATTGAAAAACATGTCTCTTTTTCCTTCTACTTAGTCAAGCAGTATATGAGTTGGTTTATCACATAAAATCCACAGGAAATCCACTGCAGTGTGTGCAACACAGCAAAAGCCAAAAGTTTGCAGGTTATGACTACTTTTGCAAAGGACTGCAGGAGGCTGATAATATTTTGGAGAACCAGAAGCTTCTTTGATCTTAAAACACTCTGCTAAGAAGGAAAAAAGGAGGCAATTACACTTTTATTAGGAAGGCTATAGGGCTCTCCAAAATTGAGGCAACACGGCGTGCTCCTTTGTGCCAATAAGTGAGCGCTGGCAGCAGCAGCACAGCTCAGATCATCCTCAATAATGTCCAGAAGGAACAGAGAGGCATTGCTGGGCCACAGCGCACAGCAAAAGCCATCCATCACAATGCTGGCTCTGTCTGCACACCTGCCCGTGGAGAGTCCTACCTTACCGAGCCGCAGAGAAGGTCCCAATTTGTGGAGGAAGATCCACAGATTAAGGATGATCCCTTATAGGTTGGCAAGCCATCTAGAACACTTAGCCAGAGATTTCCGGAAAAGTGATTTCTGCTAAAGGGTAATCACATTACTGAGACGACAGATGGAGGGGTACTCATCTCTCAAGCTGCACAGCCCTGTTGCTCTAGTTTTTCCATATGCGCCAAAGCCCTATTGGAGAAAGGACCAGTTTTGACAAATTTCTGAACTTGAGTTCACGAGAGCGCTTAAAGTGTGTCTGAAGGCAAAAATGAATTAGCGTCCTTTGAAGATGACATAGCAGCCTCACATTCCAGCATATGAGCAGAGAGAGAAATGTGAATTATTAAATGGATGAAAAGAAAAGGACTCTGTAAGAGAATAAAATAATAAAATAGACCAGACACATCCTTTCAGAGCAATTTGCTAAATGTAATATCAGCAAGCCCAGAATGGATCGGTAATGAGGACTCTCCATATCTGCTTTTAAAGAGGAATGTATGCTGAATAAAATATAAAGCAAAACCCTCACTCATCTATAAATTCCTAAAACCTTAACAGTGTACATCATTTTTAAACTGTCTGAGATGTGCTCTTCTATTATATAAGTGGGGGGGGGGACATGTAGTTGCAAAGCAACAATTGCTTTGCTCTGTACCTGGTGAGATTATATAAAAGAAGTCTTTGAATTCGTCCATCCAGACTTCAGCCAGCCGTCGATTGTTCTTGTTGATAACTTGGCCTGTCCCTCCAGGAAAGCTGTATGGAGTGGCTTTGCGGAAAACATGCCCCACATGTGAGCATGTTATAATTTCCAAGGATCCGCCACACTGCCAGATCTGGGAAAACAGGGATTAAAATAAATGAAAAAATGAGTTTGTAGAAACAGTACTCTCTGCACTGAGGTAATGTATTAAATAGGCAAAAATTAAATGTATCAATTAAGGCAGTAGCAAGATTTCACAATGAAAATTTTAGAAATATCCAACTTTTGCCTAAAGTACACTTATTAAATGGTAAAAAATGAAAAGATAAAAATGATTATTGTTCTCGCAACATCACTGATGTCCCAACAATTCCTGTAAAAGAAATGGAACGGGAGGGGAGTCACGTTTATTTGCAGATCATCATTCTCAAAGTAATTCAAAGTGGTCCATAAGAAAATAAAGAAAATTCAGTAAAAATGAAAAACGGGGAAATATTGTGTATTTTAGCATCACATTCAAAGAAAGAAACACTAAAATCTGAAAATTAAACAAGTAGCCAAGACAAGAATACATTTTTTACATCTATGGGAAATATACAGAAACAATGTTTTCACTTCTGACTTAAACAGTATATTTTAGAATTTCATGGGAATTACTCTTATGCTGAAGATGATAAAAACTACATGCTGCCTCTACTTTTTAATCCTGGCTGTGTTGTTAAGGACTGCCCTAGTATTCCAGCTTACAAATGACCAATGACACAAATCATTAACTTGTTTAATTTGTAGTTGATCATAAGGTTGAGTAGCTTTTTAATTAGTAATGCATGATTTAGCATCCTGAGGGATAAACATGATAACATTAGGGTAAGACTTAACTTGACATTCTTCAAAATAGGTAAGACAAGAGATCATAACATTGTAGCCGAAAGCCCCATTAGGGACAGATAATGCAAATTAGCTTACACTACAACTGTTCAGTATTTCTTAATACCAAACCCTAAATTTGTTATAGACCTAAACTTGACAACCTAAAAGTTCAGTTTGATATTACCACACAAAATTATAGCTGAAAAATGTTTATTTTACCAAAGAATTAAGATTACATTGGTTTACATTGAGACTATAAACAGGAGGTACAGCTTCACAATATGACCTATTTTTATATCTCTGGTTCAATATTCCCAAGCAGCAGGAAGGAAGTCGGAGGGGAAAAGTAGAGCAACAAACAGCTGCCTATAGGCAGATTATGCTGCAACAGCTCAGAAGATTGGAGAGGAAAAACTTAAGCAGCCTTCATTACTTTTTAATGCACCATTTTTAATGCATCAGCTGTAAAACAAACTTTGCATTAAACACTGGAATTTGTCTACGAAAGTAAGACAGTGGCCGTTAGAAGTGAAACGGTTTCTGTTTGGAGGTTTAAAAAGAAAATGTCCAGAGAAGACTTAGAGATATGGAAGCTTTGTGTAAAGAATAACTAAATAATTAAGATTTCTTTTGCTTTTGTCCTCATTTCTTAAAGTGTTCTGGAGGTTGTTCAGGAAAAGCACACCGTAATGATTGTTTTCAACAACTTTCTGACATTATTTATGCTTTAATGTCTTAAACTATCATGACATAAAATTTATTTAAGAAAATTCAACTGTAACACTCATAAAACCTTATAGTCAAAGTCCAACACAGTTTCATAGGATCTGATTTTAGGGAACAAAGTCAGATGTTTACATATCCGAGCTGGCCACCAGTGATCAAAGTCAGTTAAGAAAAATGTGGCCAATTTCAATCACACTCTAATGAGTGGAAAAAAATCCCACCTGAAGAAACAAGTGTTTTTAGAGAAATCATTGATGCTATAATTATTCTCACCCCTAAATATTCTTTAAAATGTATCTAATTAAAGCTGTTTTTAATGTATAAAAACAGCTTTAGTTTTTACTTTTTCACTTACTCCAGCATTAGAGCGGTTCTAAGTGACCTTAGAACCGGCGTTATAGCCGGCATTATAGCTGAAATAAACGGCCTTAGAACCGGCATTATAGCCGGCAATATAGCTGGAGTAAGCGGCCTTAGAACCGGCGTTATAGCCAGCATTATAGCTGGAGTAAGTGGCCTTAGAACTGGCGTTATAGCCGGCGTTAGAGCCGGAGTAAGCGGCCTTAGAAGTGGAATAAGCCCTAAGTGAACTTTCGAGCGCTTGAGGAGGGAGCGGTAGAGAACGGCTGACCGAAATTAGCGTTCATAAATCGGATTAGACTTGAGCTAAACGCCGCTTACACCATGTAGCTCCAATATCCAACTTGAAGCTGACATCACTGTCGTATCAACGCATGCGATCTCCAAGTTATGCCCCGCCTCTTCCGTGACATCACTCTCACGTGCAAACATTGAGTCCCTCTCACACATACAAAAGGTGAGTCTATATTTTATTAGTTTATATGTGCAATCTTAGTCTTTCATGTATGCATGTGAGAAAAAAATATTGTGTGCGTGTGTGATATTTTATTATTGTGTATGCGCAATTTTAATATTTTGTGTGTGTGTGAGAAAAATTGTATGCATGTGTGATATTTTATTAATGTGTATGCGCAATTTTAATATTTTGTGTGTGAGAGAAAAATTGTATGCATGTGATAGTTTTGTAGTGTATATGCGCAATTTTTGTATTTTGTGTATGCGTGTGAGAGAAAAATTGCATATGTGTGTGACATTTTAATAGCATATATTTGCAATTTTAATATTTTGTGTGTGTGTATGAGTTTATAGTAATGTGTGAGAGACAAAACATAGTTTTTGTCCTAAATGGCCCCTCTTATGTTTCCATGACAACAATTTCTCTCCCATTTTGTACATATCTGTACCAGTGGAGCCAATAAATGACAAGAGCATGATATATGTCCTGTAGTATGAGTGCTGACAGTGATTGTGTAACCTTTCTGATGATGAGAGGGAGAGATGAAGGTTCTGCTCACCTCTCCCATATATTTCAAATCAAATATGCATGCAGGTAAGAGAGCTTGCATGCATCCACCGCCATCAAGTAAGTCTGGTAGGATGATAATATTATGTTCTTTGACACTCACCCTAAAAGACATTTCCAGGTTTTCTCCACCCCATATATCCATCCCCGGATCATAGCTTCCAATTTCTTCAAAATATGTTTTGTCTATGGAGAATAGCCCTCCTGCCATCGTGGGAGTCCTGCACAAGGCACACAAAAAATTACTGCCAAAAAACAAACAAGGTCTTTGCTGAAGTCTAGCTGGAATATTTAGTAAATAAAAATACGAGCCATGCAGGTTATGTAAGGACAGATTATTTATCCTCAGGTCGAATTAGAATTTTTTCTCTTTGATAAAAATTAGTATTCAGTGCAAATCAGATCATATGGATGAAAAGAGGCTACATAGAGGTATTTATTTGTTGGTTATAATGAAGGGGCACTGCTGCGCCATAAAGCAGAGATAGGTTGAAAGAAATTATTTCTGATACTAACGTTTGATATCAACAAAAAATAAAAGATGTATCGAACTTGGTAGGAGCTTTGCATTCATGTAATTCATAGTATCCTGTTGTAGCACAGAGAGGAATTGAAGAAACAATACAAACTAATTTGTTTTGCAAATTAAAACAAAGCCTATCCTTTGTGAATAATAATTTGCTGATGGGAATAAAGTGAATACGGATGAGAAGTTTTGCTTTCTTTTCTATCAAAATGGGATATATGACTGAGTTTAATTATTTCTTGTTTAAGCTGCGAAAGTAATTTATTGAATATGTTCTTGATTCCAATTGTGGAGATTGAGGATGCATCTTCTGTACCTGACCGGAAGTGTTCGGTCTCCTTTACGTCGATCCATCTCCCGCTGAGGAACTGGGTACCACCGAAAGTTCAGCTTCCAGTTGAACCCTCCATAAGTCATATCCGAACCCGCCATGTACTCAAATGTTTCATCGCTGATGACATCTATGATAGGGCACACCACTGCTCTTCTGAAAGACACAATTTGATAATTAGCTGCAACAAAATGACAAGAAACAATGAATAAATAGACATTTAATTTTAAAGTTATGACTTTAACAGACTAGAATCTCATTGAGTTTTCTTGGAATGTCTTCCTCTTTCCTCACAAATTTACAAATTCATAAATTCAGAGGTCAACATTGTCAATTAAGTAAATTTGCACTTATTGTGAATTTTTAGCAGCACCATTTCATCTATGCAATGTTTTTATAATACAGTAGTTGGTGTCATAAAATGGCATTTTCAAAAAACCTCGGACAATATCAGGAAATGCATTATAGACACATCTACAAGATTAACTCATACTAAATATACATTTTAAGACGATGTATCTCTAGGCAAGTAAAGGGGGAAAAAAAACACCTGATGCATTGTATGGTTACTAAACTATACCTGTCTGCAGTTTGAGCTTTATTAATTTTTCAGATAATTTATTTTCAGCATTATCTTAATTGGTCAGAATTGTTGCAATTGTTTGACTTTTTTATGCGTTTTTTGGCTATTGTTATTCTGGCTCTTATGATTCTTGTTCATCCTTATTCTTGTTAGTGGCCAGTACATTAATCCACTGTACATCACACAGAGATTTATATTTATTTTCCTTTTTTTTTTTAAGGATGAGCCTTGTTGAAGACAAAATAAACTCCCAGGTTCAGGTAGATTTCATTAATGGGATATTTTAGAGATTTTCAGTTGCATAGAACCAGTTGCTAGCTTTAGCCTCCAGGACTAAATCATTTTACAAAGCAAAGGCACCAAAAGAGTTATCTATTGCAGGTAAGTTGTTTTCTGCTTATAAGTTCCCTTCAAAAATCTTCAACTTGCAGCTGTGTTAGCAGGGTTATAGAATGACAGTGAGATAGACTCTCCATTGAGGCAACGAACCAATTATCGTCAAGTGCACATTACTTGCTGTTCCAGTAATGTTCAAATCAAGCTGTGGTTCAAGCACCTATTCATCTGACTGGTGAGTTAACAGCAGTATTAACAAAAAGCGTTTCTGGAGTCAACATGTAGGTTAAATTGGCTAACAGTCTCTGCTGCACAGTGATGTCCTACCCTCATAAAGCATTTTTTAATCTCTCTCTGTCAGAAATTCTCATTTTGGCTCCTACCGGTCCTCTCTGATGCGAGCCAGCAGGGGCTCCAGCCAGCCCACTGTACACTCGCAGTGAGCGTCAAGGAAGGTGATGACTTGGCCTGTGGTTACGGCCGCCCCCCTGAGCCGTGCTCTGATCAGACCAGACCGCTGCTCCATCCTCAGAATCTTCACAGGCACTTCTAATGTCCGCACATAATCCTCCAGCTTTGCCTTTAAGAAGTCTGAAACAAAAATGGAGGAAATCAGCTGAAGAGCAATTCAACTAGAGCTGAAGTAAAGTAATTACATTAGAAGATTATTCAGCAGCAAGCTGATAATCAGACAATAATAGAAAACATGAAAGAGGATTAAAAGCTTTCATTTCTAAATCAACACATTTAAAATGTAAATTATATTTTGCAACAAATAATATAATTATATAAGAATTTTTCATTAAAGGGAATTTACAAAAAAGTTCAATTAATTTATGTAACTGCTGAATCATGCATTTGCCACAAACTATTTATATTTGAACAACTATACCTGCTTGAATTGCAAAATTAAATCTGTTTAACTCAGTAGTAATGCCACATAAGAGCATCACATTCAAATACGCACATGATGAATAACGTAAAGAAACTTCTATAAATATCGCAATAATAATGATTTCTTTTTAAGATATGACATTTTGCCACGTGAGAATTTATGGATAAGAGAAAAAAAAACCTTTCCATCTGGAAATTAGATTTTAGATCCAATGATAGAATCCAAGATTTTTATCTTGTTAAGAGGATGGCATTTAAATGACATTTCACTATATTAAGTAGAAATCTGCGCTTGGGATAAGCGATAATAGAAGAAACTAAAAAAGAGCTGAACACACTCGGAAAGCTCAGAGTCTGTTATCCTATTTGATATTAAACACATTAGTCATAAATCAGTAGGGGAATCGTACAGTCTAATCATCAATATTTATAAGATTGATAGAGAGGAATGTTGATGGAAAATTAGCACAAGTGTTCTGACATTTCTTATGCATCATAATATATTATTCCGGGATAGAAAGCAGTTCATTTGGTTCCTTTGTCATTTTCTATCCCGCCTCAGTATTTCAGCTCTTGTTTTGTCTTGTCTTGATTTCATTGCAAGAAACCCCAAAAAGGTCTCACAGCTAAAAATTAGTTGTGGAGCAAACCTTCCCCAGAGCGAAGTCAGAGACTGGCACATGGCTCACTGAAGTTAGTACAGGTAGCTGTACTACCTGCAGTTAGTACAGGTAACTTCAGCTACCTGCAAGGGCTAAGGGTAATCAAACATCCATTGAAGCTAAGGGTGTCCTAACTTTTACCTTACAAAAAAATAAATAAATAGAGAATTTTACAGATATATTCAGGATATGGATAAAATTCTTTTTAGCTTAATGTAAACAACATGTTTACTAGATATTAAATATTCTGAGGGAGGCTTTTGAGTCAAAACAAACTACTGACCTCGCTCACTGGCATCATCTACCAGGACAATCTCCACCAGCAGGTGTCTCGGAGAGCGGTTGATGACACTGTGGATGGTCCGCAGCAGGGTGCTCCACGCCTCGTTATGAAACACGATGACGATGCTGGTGTTGGGCAGGTCATCTGGGTATACCTTGGTTTTACAACTGGCACAGCAACATAGACAAGAGAAATCAGTGGATTGAAGCCTAGACAACTGCATGCAGATGAGCTTTACAGAAATATAAACCACCAGAATCTTTCAAACGTGTTCATGCACATTTTTTTTTTTTATTTGTAACCACAAATATCAATGTTTTTTTCAAGACCAACATAATGTGGTGCCATAACATGAAGTGAGAAAAGACAAGTCTTTTTTTCCTCACAATTTAAAATCTGAAAAGTGCGGCATGCGATAGATTTGACAAAGTTAGATCAACAACTCATTTGGATCCTTCGAGTTTTCAAATGATCCATTGCCAATAGTATCACACATCCAAAGACATCACAGGATTTTTTTTAGCAGAGCTGCTAAGTATTGGACAGGTAGTAAAATGACAATGGGAATAAATACATGTTATTAGCAGCTAAACTATATTCAATATAACAACCACCAGCTAAATGTGAACATGTATAATTTTGCTGGCACCAGCATCAAGTATTGAATTACTTGTTCAATACTTTGCTGTTAGTTCCACAAAGTAATTTATTAAAGAGCCTGAAAACAAAGTTTTGGCTTCCTGCTGCTCTTCAACACTGCCACCGGTGCAGAAACATTCTCACTGGGGGAGTGGGAAGAAATAAAACCACTGTTGACAGCAGTGTCATCGTGTCCTTTGCTTCATGTGATGTTTGCAAAAGAATATTGGTGAGGCAGTGATAAACTAGTGGATGTTATTGAATAAAATATTCACTACATTACGGCAGAGGAGCTGGACAGTGAAAGTGCAGTGTATGGCAGGAGGACGAATGGGGAGAAGTGACAGAGGGTGAAACAAGCCACCGATGCAGACAGCATTGCTCGTTCAGTCCCGTCTATTCAACATGACAGCTCAGACTGACAGAACTAGGCCAGGAGGTTGCCTTAAAGAAAAAGTGTTATTGCCCTTCACAGATAACTCTGTCCCTATCTGGATTATTCTCACTGTATAGCTGTAGAAACCTTGCAAAACTGAGCTGTGTACTGCAATAAATTTGTTGTAGTGTTTATATGGGAGAAAAGAATTGTACTATGAAAGATAGAAAAAGGTTGGCACTGAAATCCACTAAACATTCACCTTTTCTCTGTAAAATAGGTTTACCGGTGCAAAGTGCTTCAGAACAAGGCTTAATCTACTTATTTTCCATTCTAGCATAAAGCAGTAAAATCACTCTGATTCAGAGTGGTCATCACATGAATCCAAAATACTGTTTGTCTGTATTTTGTTCAGTGGCAGCTCAGAATTTACACAGGTGCTATTATAACCTAAAAAACCACCCATCAGCAACCTCTCTAGGTTGGTTTCCACAAGGCATGCTTAGCAAAGATTCAAACCCAGTCTTCTTTAAAAAAAAAAGAATTAAAAGTAGTTAAAAATGAGTCCTGACAGTAAGGAAGACGTTGAGCAATTTCATTCTTTTGCTCACAGGTTACGGCTCCTGACAACTGCCGACAGCAACATTGTAGAAGGCGATGGCTTTGCATTTTCCTATATTCACAACAACAAACCATTGAGGGATCTGCAGCAATGCGGATGCTGCTGCAATATGACTATTAATTTTTCACTTCATTGTACACTCAGTCATACTTGAACTTCTCCACCTGGGGTAGAAGCTCACTTCCCTCAAGGATACTGCAATGCACTTTCCACTATTAAAAATGTGTCTACTAACAATTCAAACAGAACACATTATCTGCAGGCCTCTTTCCTGATGGAAACAGGAAACATGTGCCTGGGTAAATATTTCTGTATAGATTTGTTGCAGTCACCATCTAATCACCAGTGCGGTAATGTGGTTCACAGCAATGATGTGGAAGCAGAAGAATACGTACCCATCCAATCTCACATCTGGTAGACTCCTGTTGAGTGCAATCATGTCACTGGCCATCAGGTTAAACTGGTTAATCTTAAAGAGCTCCTTCATCTTCCCCTGGTCATCTTTAGGAATGTTTACCGCCTTGCCCATCTCGCCCGGACCCTCGTGACTCCGAGATATCACAGCTGCGAGAAAAGACATGTTTCCCTCAGGAATGATGAGCATAAATAGCAGCATTTTAGACAAATTAAGAGTCAACATAAAAATTATTAGACTAAAATAAACTGAAAACATCTCTTACATCATCAAACATAATGCAAGGACTAACAGGATACACCCAGATTGTACACATTCAGTGAGTGCTACACAAAAAAAAAAGGTCCTCACAGATTTCTCCTGTTTTTGCATTTCATATCATTGAACACAATTCAATATGAGACAGAGAAGACCTGTGTAAATTCAAAACACAGTTCACAAATGATGATGTAATTAAGGGGAAAACAATTTATTCAAACAAACCTCCCTCTATATTAAAATATAATTCTCCCCCTATCTAAATTTTTATTTTGCCAGCCACAACCAAGTACTAAAACTGCTAGACTGGGTGAATTAAAAAGTCACTTAAACAGAACCTGTCTGACGACATAAAGTAAGCTTAAACATCTCAAAAAGTGACACATCATGCACTTTCAAGAATGTATGAGGAATGAAGTCAGTGACCTCATCAGTCTGGGTACAAAGACATTTTTAAGGCATTTAGAGAGCCAATGTCCACAAAAGAAGAAAACATAACAGTACATAAAACAACTTTGATTTGATTGCTGTTTGTTATGATTATCAGAGAGATAAATATTTCTGTATAGATTTGTTGCAGTCACCATCTAATCACCAGCGCGGTGATTAAATGGTGACTAATCACAGCACTGGTGATTATCTAAAATTAGTATTTGTGGGGTTAAAGTTTTTCAGAAGACAGATATTGAAAACTATGAATCTCTGATTGTTGGATTTCTATGCTTATGAAACTTTATTGATTACAATACAGAAAATGTGACAGATATCTCACTTATTTCTAGTGTGCAAAAGCCGCATTTGTAAGAACAATTTGTTTCTAAAACATCAGTGATAATGAACAGACAGACAATCAGTGACTGTACTTATGCCTGCCGTTAGTACAGACAGCGCAGACACCCTACATAAACTCTCCTCTTTGCTCTGGCTTAAGCTAACTGGGTATTAAGCACCATACAGCCTGGCAGCTATATTTAAATTCACAGATGATCTATTGGAAATATTTTTTAGAGATTTAGGAAAAAGTATGAGTTCCAGGACTTTGCCAATTCTAGCTTAGAAGCAAAAAGGTTCACATAGTTGCTTATAGCCCACGTGGGAACATTATCCCACAGTTCTGCCTGCAGAACATCAGCAGATTAGCGTTGCTGCTACAGCACAGTGTCAGCTCTTTTCAACAAAGGTAAATAACATCACATGGATTTATGACGCCGCTCTCCCCCACTCTCCCTCAAATAATCCCTCAAAACAGAGGCAGCGATTTCCATGAAAGAGGGCAACGTGGGACAGTGGCTGCACAGTAACAGCTAAGAGGATTCTGTAGAAAAACGCTTTGTTGAGATGGAGTGATGTTGGCCATATTGTCAATCTCAGCTGACAATATGGCCAGCTGAGATTGCTCAGGCATCCAGCTCTTTTCTTGATGTCGCTGTTGACAGTCTGAGTATGTAAATTAGCTCTCATTTGATGGATACAGCTACAGTATTGAGCTGGATGCCTGGGCAAAATGGTCTTTAAAGCACTTCCTGACCCACTCCAAGCTATCACTAAGTATGTATGAACACATATTTCAGTAAATGTCTCACATGATGAAAACATACAGCAGTCAACAGCAGTCAACATACAGCAGTCAAGTTGATCATTTTCCCGATCAACTTGTATCATAGACGGATGGGCAGGTGGACAAATGGATGGCAACTACACAATAAATTTTTCCAGGAGCTGAAAGATGATTTTCTCAGAGTTTTTATATATTTTTACCACAGTTGTATCTATATCTATATGTCTTCTGAGAGGTCCATTATTGCCTCAGCTGGACTGTCAGGATGCCTACCAATCTGCATGCAGATTTTCTGCTGAGTCCTTCATAACGCAGCTTCCAACATCCTGCAGCTATGTTCAGTCTCATTTACTTTACAGAAAAGGGTCTGTGTAGCTGAGCACAGTTGGAGGCTTTTTTGCAAGCTCAATCCATTACCTTCTCCTCCTTTAACCGCTGTGCTCCCCCTCCTGCCTGCAAGTCTGACACCACTGGCATTATATTATAAATAACAGACACTCCACTACTATGTAGAACGAACTAAGTTCATCTTATAAATTACTGTTTGGGAGAAAGGAAACATACAGAGTTTGCTCTGCTGGAGAAACTCCATCAACATTGAATCATTGTGTTTTATGTCCCGATTCTAATAGTAGGATTGATTTTCTTCGTTCCAATTAGAATTTTTTTTTTTTTTTTCCCGGTTTTGAAAGGTAAAATGTTTCAAGCAAATAGCTTTGAACTACAATCAGAGTGAACACAATATTTACTTTAGGATAAGAAGTCAGTCTCATGAATAATTTTTTTTTTAAAACAGTGGCTGCAATTAAAAAATGGTTTGTGCTACAGATGGTGAGTTACAACAGAAGTAAATCTCAGATTAAAACTAACTAACGAAAAACTGGGTAGAAACTTAAATATTCAATTAGTGTACTTATTCCAGCATATGCTTTTCTCACTTTAACGCATCACTCTCAAAAGACCACCTGCTCAGGAGTGATTTAGTTGCACTACGGTGTGAAAGAGAAGCAGAACGATTAACAGATTTTTACTGCAGAATCCATTAAAAGTACATTTCTACGCATATTATTAGAATCTGTCCAAATAACTGTACCCTGGAATGTCAGAAGAACATTAATTCTTAGTCAAGCAGAGTAATGAGAAATAAATGGCCATAAAGTTCATTGTAGTGACAGCTAAATGCAGTGTTGTCACAGTTTGCCTGCTCTAATCAAGAATATCAGGTGGAGACTATTAAAGACATCATTATCCACCTGGTAACAGTAGCAAGAGTTTAATGGCCTGTTTTTCACTATGGTTTAGAAAGGGGAAATCGTAGTAAGTAAGCTCAGGTCACATTGCAGAATACAGAACACATTGCTCTCACAATATCTTGTAGTCTCCATGTTAGTTACCAGTAAGCAGCTATGTAAATTTTGGTGGCTTAAACTGTTTGGGGGCATATTCAATTAGCATTTAATGAAATCCATGGATGCAATTTTTTAATATGTATTCACTCAGGTTTCTAAATGATGCCAAAATCAGATGAGAGCAAGTAAAAATGAAAATGTAACAATCTTCAGGCTGGGTATGCGTTCTGCACACATAAAAACAGGTGCAAACAAAAGTTGTTTTTAGAAATAATTTTCTAAACAATTATTTCTAAATAGTTTAGAAATAATTTAGAAATTATTATTTCTAAACAATGCATCTGTTCCAACAGATGCAATCTCTATGCATAACACAATCTTAAACTAAATCATTATTCAATTACTAGGGGAAAAAGGTTAGCAATTATGTAAACCTTTTTCCCCTAAGTAAAAAGGTTTACATCCGATTTCTCAATGATCGTTGCTGTTTGCAATACATATTTAGAAAGGACTATTTAATGTCACCTAGAAGCTGTTGGCAATTGTGATGCAGGAGAAGAAACAAAATATAAAGAACCCAGCTGCACAAAAACAGGGAGCTGAAGGTGTAATTTAGCTTTTCCTTTAGTGATGGGTTTTTGATTTCCTTAAATGATCTCTCTAACCTGCAAATATATTTTATATTAATGGTGTTTGTAAAATCCTGCAGTTGTTTTTTAGAATACAACTAGCTCATAGACAGAGGTTACTGTGCTCAACTGAAAGAACTATAATGTCCTCATCAAGCAGCATGACTCAATGCGCCAAGGACAGTCTAAACCAGAAAACAGAGTGTGGGGAGACTTGGAGAAAAACCAACTAGAAACCAATGGGGGATTTTTCTTCTTTTTTTTCCACATTTGCAATAGGATCTAACAAAAGGAACAAAAGTCATCAATCGTTATTTTACAGATTTGCATTGAGTGTATGCAATATTTGATTAACCGGACCAATTTTTATTTCAAACCAATACTTTTTGTTTTTAGGAAAATCAAATAAATGGTTTGAATCCCTGCCTTTTACTATCTCTAGATGTAAAACAAGAATTGAAGAATTGCCAAGTCTGATTTTTTCCTTCCAGTTTTGGTGATACTGTAAGGAGCAATTTTCTCTCTTTCATTCATTTTTTGTGAATTATTTTTTGTAGTGGAAAGTCATATTTATACTTTGCAAAAAGAATGCATTTTGTCATAAATGGAGAACTACATAGGGAGGTTTCCAAATAAGTCCCATTAGTGCTTTTTGCTTTGTGAGCCAGATGCACAAATGGAGCAGATAGAGGGTGCAAATGATAGACAAAAAATTTTAAATTACAAGGAAATGTTTGCAGATATATGGAATGCTTTATAAATCATCAGACTTCATCCATCTTACATGCAAACTAACTGCAGTGTAGCATTTGACTTTTTTTAAATGGTGTCAGCCAGAGTAGCTGGCAGCTCTACCTCGATCCAACCTAAAAGCAGATTAGTAAGCCTCTTATAAAACGTGGCAACCTGCTTTCTTGAGGGCATGTGAGGAATCAAGTTTTGCTAAAGACGAACTGATCGCAAAAATGTAATCTTTGAAAAAAGAAAACACAAGCACATGTATGCCAAAGATTTTCAGGGCATGTCTGTACGCTTTGCTCTGGACGTTTTCCAGAGTTTCTGTTGTTGTTCACGCATGTTTCTCACAGCAGGAGGTTCTCTGTTGGAGATGCGCTCCAGCAGCTTGACACATGAAGAAGGGTTGCAATAGTGGCTCTCTATTACACACAGAAGCCAGAACAAGACAAAAAAGATTGGGTTTGGAAATAAGTATGTTTTCTCGTCTTCAAAAAACAGATCGTAGATTCAAGAAAAAAAAAAACCAAACATATGATTGTCACTTTTTTTTTAATTTGTGAAATATAAGTGCAAATGTGTTTTACATAAAGTGGAGTGGAAGACAACACAAAAGTGAGATTTGCATAAACAACAAACTGATATAACACCACCTGAGATTCCCACACCTTAATCCAGGAGTGAACATGTGAGCATTGGGAAAACTGAAGGAACCTCAGCTACTCCTAATGTTTAAACCAAATATAGTTTGAAAAAAAAAAAGAAATACTGCAGCCAGAGCTCAGTATTAACATCAATTTTCCTTCAATTGCACTTTGCTGTCATTAAATGATTTCAGATACGTTTACACTAAATGTTACTACTGCATTAATATCACTTATGTTTAGTCATACTCTGTGCTCTTACATAATGTCATGTCTATACTAATAGCCTGTGTTTCTATATTTGCAGTGAGACTAATCAAGTCTGAATATAGAAGCAAACACAAGGCAGAAATCACAGATTTTATGCCAAAGCGTCCTAAAAACATTTAACATCAATGGCTGCTTATTTTGAATATACTTACGTGTGAAATGGTCCCTTAAAATGAGCACTGTAAGCTTAAGATATTGAAATATCAGTCTGCCCTCAGGTTGTCTCCAAAAGAGAACTCCCCTGTAGATTTCTTCTGTTGTTCCTTGTTTGTCCAACTTTGATGTTAATGTTTGAAATTGTCACACAAATTTTAGCAATTTCATGACAGAAATTACTTGAGTAAATATAAAATCTAGATCTCCAATGCAGAAAGTACTTAATATAGTACACATAAAATGTGACTCTTTATGAAATTGAAAAAATAGTTTTTTTCATCTATTTTTGGGCTATATATATGGAAATATTAAATGTATTTCTATTTTTGCCACTGTATTTTATCTGTATATATTTTTTAAGTTAAATACCTCTTTCCAGAAGTCTTGTCTTTGTTACTGTGGATAGTCACTTCACATTTAGTTTTGAGTCAAGTAGCCTTCCACTAAAGGAACAGCCACGCTTTAATCATAAAACATATTTGAAAAACAACCATGGAAGCAAATTTGAAACCTGAATCCAGATTTTGTCAAAATAAAGTAGTTTTTGTCTGGGTTTTTTTTTCACACAGGTTCAAAGAGAACCTTGAACATTCAAGGGTTCCAGATGTACAAAGGTTAAATCTAGCACAGATTTAACTGTTACTGAAAAATCTGAAACATACCGAAATATGGAATTAGGGGGGCTGATATTCCTAATCATGATGTAAAAAAATAAATCAACAAATAATCACACAGAGCTTTACATCATGTTATAATGTTATCTCTTCATCAAAAACATATCTGGAGTGTTGAACTGTGCATTTGCTGAGCTCATTATACAAGCAATTATTGACTGCAATGCTGGTGAAAACACCGGTAAAGGATTAATAGAGGCGAAACGTTTTGATGACTTTCTGAAGGCAGAGTTTCAGACAGAGCAGAAGGTTTTAAAGAGACGGAGGCCAATTTTAAGGGGTTAAATTACAAAGTCAAATTTCTTTTACGTAATATTTGATATTTAGCATTTTTATAACAACTGGAGGTGACAATTATTTGACTGTGCAGTAAAATGGCACTATGTGCCAAGAAAATACATAGCACTGACCCTTGAAAAAATTGGTGAAAAAGTACTCCAAATCATTTTGCACTGCAAATAGCTTTACTTCAGATATTAATGGAAATGATAAAGGAAATAGCTTTTATCCAGAATGTACAGAAATATAAAGTAGTTTGCAATCTATGAGCAAAGTTATTCATTCCACCTACAGATTTAGGTATGAAATTACTTTCAGCCAAAAGCATTGTTTTTCATAGGAAATTATGCATAACTTAATAAAACAGTCTGAAAAGGAAAATCAATTTTCAACGAATATTTTCATTTGATGTTAATTGGCATTTAATTTAAAAAAGGTCAGGTCGAGCATTACAGCAGTCAAACCCTGCTTGTATTTGCGGACCAGCTTTTTGAAAATGTTTCCACTGGTATTTGATGAATCTTTGGTGATGAGCTCCAGGTTGAAAAGCATCCTTGCCATCACCCTCATCTTTAGCTCCTACTTCAGATTCCCTATTAGGTCCTAACTGGGCCACACCAAAATATTCATATTACTTCCAGTCTGAAAAAAAAATGTGTTGGTCAAATTAAAAATTACTTTAAACCTGAATCTGCAAAGGTGTGAATTATTTTGTGTTTAACATCTTGCATTGATTTTCAATACATAATTTTTTTTTTTTTTTTTTTTTTTATTTTCTCAGGAGTTGGAGTTGAACTGAGAAGTAGCTCACATGGTAAGCTCAGCAGACGCACAGTTCCACCAGGTGTTTGCTAATTAATGCTGAGTGGGGGAGTCATGAGGGAGGGGTCTACTATGAGGCATAAGCTCGGCTGGAGACTGCAGCTCCAAGGAGGACATTTAGGTAAATAGGCGATGATTTGTATGAGAAAGCATTTAGGCACTCTAGAATGGTTGCCACAAGAGATTGAAGAATTTCTCAAGTATGCATGAAAGAAACAAGGCAACTGGGAAGTCTATCTGTATGATTTTGATCATACCTGGAACACTTTTTTAAGTGCTACATGATGTAACACCTAAAAAAGTCGATTTTATGTCATGCCTCCAACCCCCTTTAAAACGCCAGTTAACACTAAAGAAAAGGGTGACAGGCAAGCCAGACTTGATTGAATTACTCCTGGACTTAGTTTGAAGCTTTACGCTTCCTCCAGTTTTGTCTGAAACTGAAAGGTGTGAACAAGTTTGTGGACTCACCTCGGAGCGCAGGGAGCAGAGAGCGATCTTTCCTCTCATCACATTTGTTACATTCGCTGAAGTACAGCAGCAAGAACACGTCGACCAGCACCCACACCAAGGAGGTGGTCAACACCACCTTGCAGTAAACAAACCGCCGCATCACCTCTGGGAAGTCTATCTGTCAGGCAGGCAAACAAGACGGATGGAGGTGGGGACCTCGGATGTCTCAGACAGCTGGAGAGGTGTTTGATTTTCGGAGGTGGGGGTGAGGATGAAGGGGTGAGACGGAGAAGGTACAGCCAGGAGGCATTCTCCTACAGAAACAGGCAAACATAAATGATATCTCACCATCTTTTTTACCTTAAAAAAGGGTTCAAATAAATACACTACAGTTGATCACAACGGAAAGAATTTATTTTTAGAAATATAAACTGGAATCTATTATTTGGCACATATTTTAGTTTTTACATAAAGAAAAAAAAAATTTTAAAGTTGGGCATGCATTTGTATGCAAACCCACGCCTGCTAAGTCTAGTTCACAGTTGTGTGCTACCTTGTGTTGCTGTGTCACACTGAGATTGTAACGTGAGCAAACGTAAAAAAGATCGAAGAGCGTGAACACTAACCCTAACATGATGGATTAATTTGTTCCCATTTCCATCAAACTGTTAAAACACATTACTCAAATCATGAGGATTGAGCAATACCTCAAGTAATGAAGTAGCAGGTAAATACAATTCATGTTAAGTGCAATATTCATTTATACAGTGATATGCGAGTGCTTGGGGGTGGAGGGAACCATTACTGTTTTCTGCTGTGGTGCAGAAGCAGAGAGGCGTGCAGCTTGGAGTCAACGGCTAATTTCCCTACAGGGACAATGACGTCTATTATACCCTAATGAACTAGTTCATGCAAAATAAGCTAGTCACCCAGTGTAACTTCAGAATGACCATGATCAATAAGCATTTTAATACTTTGATTTTCTACCATTTTTCTGCATATCGTTTTTAAAATAGCATTTTTATATATATTTTTTTTTATTTTTCTTGCACATAGGGTGTAGAGTCAAATACATTTACACTTCTGCCTACCTCCTTTCCATGCAAGTGATTATGTAGATATGTGTTATGGTATTTGAATGTGAATACTTGAAATAAAGAAATAAACTAAACTAGATCTCCAGGATTATCATTGGAGGTCAAACCCAGCTTCCTGTGGGCTTTTGTGCAATGCCAATGTCACCATTAGGAGGGCACAACACTCTGGTAATCACAATTTGTTTGGCAAAGTCGAGCTCCTATAATCAGAGACAACAAGGCAGTTAACTGTACCAAATGCCAAAACAGGTGGATGGAACATGTTCAACTGCATGAGGAGATCACAGCCATTTGCCAAAAGCAGAACAATGATGCCTACCAGAGCAGAAACAATGGGAGAATGATTGTCCATCTGAGTCCCAGAGGCAGAGGTGTCTCTGAAACTTCAAGTTTTTAAAAATGCAAAAAACTTCAATCCATAAAAATAACTGCGCTCATAAATGACCCCTTAGATGAAATTGGGACTTGACAGTCATATCAATAAACCATTTCCTTTGAAATGTCTAACTATTATTCACCAATACCATTGATGACAAATGGATTAATATAGTTGCTAAACCCAGGCTGGCAATAACATATCAGATATAGTGGAGATTTGGAACCATTGTATCCAGTGAAACTAATAACACCATTTTATTCAAAAATGAGAACAAAAATACAAATGTAATGTATGTTCTCTTAAACTTCAGAGTCTCTTCAAATGTAATGACCACTGGCTTATTTCTCTTGCGTTTGAAAGGACGAGAAGATATCCATTTCTTCCTAACAGACTTCCCCTACTTCATCAGGAGTGCTGCAACAACCATCTGGGAAGCTTTCAAATCAAAGGCAGTTTGTGAAGGTTAAATATTCTCTGGCAAAGAATGCAGGCTCCACAATATTTTGTGATGAAGAATAACAATTTTCTGTCAAACTGGATTTCCACTTGGCTGAAATTACAGGGTTTTGTTGACAGAAAGCCACATGAACACATAATTGGCATGGAAATAGAATGATGGAAAAAATGCTTTCAGCCACCAAATATCATACACACATAAAAAGAAAAAAAATATCAGGCAGCTTTCACGCTCATGCCAAACATATGCAGTCAATCTCCAAAGCGTACTAAAGCGTGTTAAAATGTCAAGTGTTGGTGATGAAAAATACGACCAGAATTACAATTCAACTAAAATATTTAAGTGGGGGAAGGGAAAGATTTATACATCTTTAAAATATTACCAAATTAATGCACCCTTTCATCCAATATCTCTTTTTAGTTTGCTTTTTTTTGTTTGTTTTTTAAATCCTCAGCATTTCACATCTCCACTTGGTAACATTTGGCACCTTTAGTTTGCAAAAATTCTCCAAAACAATCTCTCCTGCACAGCCGTCTGCAGGGAACCACACAGATGGTGAAAAGTAAAACCCATCAACATCTTCAGCTTCAATGCAGACATCTGTATATTTTAGGTCAAAGCTGACTGGGATATGAAACTGGTTAGAATTTTATGAATGTGGAGGGAAAGAAATCTGAAGAAAAAAAAAAAATTAAGTCCACAGCATGATGCTGCCAACCCTATATTTTACTGCCAGTAAGGTGTACTGCACTGTTGTTTTGATGCTAACTTGAAATTCAAGCTAGACTGGTCATTTTATTTTGAAGAAAAGGCTTCCGTCTTGGCCTATGCCATCTGTGTTTTTATGAATTACAAAGAAAAATCCAATGTTTCCAATATTGCTGTTTTCAGATGTTTTTTTTTTTTTATTGTCGATGACAACCTTCACTATGTCATGATGAATATTGTCATATAGGTATTTTTTCTACTCTGCTTCTTACTAATACATTTGTACAAATAGATCAATTTGATTATTTGTAATTTCAGCAATAGATAAGGCTTTTGCTTTTTCATTTTTCAAAAGTTTCCCTCCAACAGATTTATTCATTTTCAACTGAAGTGCAAAAACTTTTTAAATTACTTGTATGTCTTTTTAATACCACAAAAAGAAGTGGTCTTCACACTTTTTAGATCCATTGTAGGTTTCAAAACAGTGCTGTAAAATACAGAACAGTGTCGTGCTACACACTGCTACAATTGTCATTAATGCTGCTGAAAGATCCCATAAGATCATAAAATGCCTTTTTTGTTAATCTGTTTGTAACTACAAAACAAGCAAAACACAAACAAAAAAACTGGATAGTTTAAGGCAAACATATTAAAATTTGTTGTATCTTAATACCAACATTTACCCTCTGTTATCCCTTCTGAAGCTGATAAAAACAAGGGATAAATGGTTTTGGTCTGGTCAAAGGACAGAGCCATTTTCCTGCTGCCCCATATATGGAACAGCTCATAGTTGGAGCCCTCAACAGCGGTTGTTCAAGGTCTTCATACAAAAAAGTGGCAGTGCTTTGGGAGGGATGGTCCTACACAAGTTTAGTGAAGCAGAATAAAAGGGTAATTGGTGTCTATGCACAGCTTCCTGGCTATAATGTGGCACCAGAGACACAATTTGGGTTGGTTTAACTGCTGATGAAGATGAGAATAGTCTGTTCAGTGTAATGTGGAGTCTAAGTTATGTGCCACACATGGATTTCAGCATAATATTGCCGTAAAGTTATATTTAGGGCTGATTTGATCAGAGTACTTCTTTCCCCATGTTTATTGTGTCCCGTACATGAATGAAGTGGGAACAACTGTCAAATCTCTTGTATAAAAGGTGAGATTTGTGCAATGCACAGCTGATAGTTGTCAACAGATTCTCCCACATGAGCCATGGGTCTCTGCAGCTCCTCCAGAGTCTGCTTTTCTTACTAATGGTCTCTTTGCTCAGACTGTCAGTTTGTGCAGGTGGGCTGTAAGCTTGCAATTGTGACATAATCTTTTTATTTGTGGATACTGAATTGTCCACAGCCTGGGAATCATCATACAACATCTGTTGCAAAGTCCATTTGCTTGTCAAACCAAGCAAATGGACTTTGCTTGGTTTGACACCAAATTTTAAAATATAGTTTAAACAAGAAATAGATTTTTTTTAATCATCTGGGAGTATAATGTAAGTATATTTACCTTCGTAATCATTTCAGCAGTGCATAATCCCTGAAGCATTTTCTGTAGAAAAACTAAAACTAATTTCCATTCTCATCCCTTGCAGCATGCTAATGACTCAGACTCCACAGACACAAACATATATTGTCCTCTGCGCTGCCGATCTACATACTCAGAGAAACTGATGCTGTTGCCCCGGGCAAACTCGTACCTCATACCTCATTCAAAAACTTTTCAGCCACTGTCCAGCAGAGTGAATGCAGCACCCACAGGGCAGCGGATGATTTCAGACATAAAACACAGCTCAAAAAAAACTCCATAAAACACACAAGCCTGCATGTAGCATATTATCTACATTTACACACCGTGCACAAATCAATGTTAATCATCAAATTATGCCTGATATCAGCCCGCATCACCTGCGTTGATGCATCTGGGATAAATAACAGGGGGTTAAAAAAAAAATAAAAAAAAAACTCCAACCACCCTGCAAGCAGCTTACTTGAGGTACGTCCAAAGGCAGGCGACTAAATTATTCCTATTCCTATCCTCTGCATGGAATAATATCTCAGCTCTAGAAAAACTTCAGTAGGCCAATTCTTCCTCTCCTTTCATGACAAGTAGCAGGCATTAGCTGCCTTCTCAAGTGACAACTAATTGGGTTGCAGGCAGCAGTCTTTGTTGTGAAATGTCTGACACAGTTCTCCAAGTTGGATTGCACATTACACATTTGTCACTTATTCAACAGGAGCAACTGCACTCACTGCATGATATGGAGCAGCTGCTTAGCAAATTGGTTTCCTCTGTGAAATAATAAGAACAGTCTTGCAGCCACACTTGACAATGAAACCATGAGATTTACCTCGTGAGAATAATAAAAGAGATAAGGCAGAAAATAGCATTTAAGTGCATCAAATTTTTCACTTGGATGAATAAACATACAGCATATACAAGTACAGCTTAAAAACTATAAATATCGTGAATGTGATATGGCTTAGAGCTGATAGACATCTTACATTTTGTTTTTTAAAAAAAATTAAATATTGCAAAGTGCTGGCTCATAAGGATGGAAAAAGTGTGACAGTAAAGGTGGCAATAACCGCAGCCTTGAAAGGATTGTCCATCAAAATCCACTCAAGAATTTAAGGGAGCTTCACAAAGTGGACTGAGGATGAAGTTAGCACATCAAGAGCCACTACTGCATACGAATACCACAAATTTTATATCCCTTGTGACAAGCTACTCCTGGACCAGAGGCAACATCAGATGCAACTCATCTGGACTGTGAAGAAGAAGCACTGGACTGCTGGACTTTGGTCCAAAGTCCTCTTTAAAAATAAAAGTAAGGCTTTGCATTTCATTAGGAAATCAAGATTCTGCAGAAAGAGTGCAGAGTTACAGAACCCCCATTACTTGAAAAGCTACTGACAAGCTTTTGTGGAGAAGCTTTCCTTTTCCAGCAAGACTTGGTGCCTGCCTACACTGCTATTGCCAAAGGAACCAACAGCTGGTTAATTGAACATGGTGTTACTGTGTTTGATAGGGCAGCAAAGTCTGATCTCTATGGATTTGTGTCAAGAGGAAGACAAGAGACACCAGATGACCTCAAGGCTGCTATCAAAGCAACATGGGCTTCCATTTACAACTCAGTAGTGCCACAAGTTTCTGATCCAAATTTCACACTTCTGAAGCCACTTACCTAAACCAATATATTTGAAAACAATCGTTTTCCCTCCACTTCACAACTATGTGCTACTTTTTGTTCACACATAAATTCCCAATAAAACACAGTTAGGTTTGTACTTGTTTTGTGGCAAAACGTGAAATGTTTCAAAGGGTGTGAATACTTTTGTAAGTCAGTAATGTACTGGATAAAACACTAATTTGACTTGTGTCCCGTTAATACTAAAGTGTCTGTTTGGCAGTATAGTTGCAGCAATAGTACGGAGGCTAAGAAATGTTTTCTTTACACAATCCTCTCCGGAACAGAAGGTGATTATAAAGCTGATCTCTGTAAACCCATTAGGTTGTTCACTGTAAGACATTTTGGTCAACATTACAATGTTCATAGTTTTCTAAAACATTTCCAAAATGTTATGAAATACTTAATCTGCGCCATGATTAATCATCTTACCTATGATTCTCTCATTTGTTGCTGGGTGTTACGTGGACATCAGTACAGCAACAACAGCCAACCAATTAGGTTACTGTTAAATCTGTATTAATACAGATTTAACAGTAACCTAAACAATAGCAATAATCTCAACAGAAGTACAGTTGCGACTGCATTTATAATGTGATCATAATATTCCAATGCAGGGTGTGAATAAAACAGAAAAGAAGAACACTCTCCGCTTACCTAAATTATGGGTGTAGTGAACCGGTGACCTGATCCAGACTCGCTGCCAGGCAACATGTTGAACATGGTCAAACGCCTAGGAAATAAAGCAACTAATTTAGCTAAGCGGACACCGTCTGGAAACGACACCTAAGATGCGGTCCAGGGTAGTCCACAAACCAGTGAGCCGTTGTTGGTCCAGTCAGACCTCTCATGATACCTGCTTAAGAGTCCTGGATGTAATTTCTAAGCGATACAGTTGAGGTAGCCGCAGTCAAACCGGTCGATAAGGAAACTGTCAGGAGGGGTTTCCTTATTTATTCACTCGGGGGGTCTATCTACGCACCTGTTCCACGGCTGTACGTGGAAACGGTGAGAAGACGGCGAGATAATGCTCCATACAATCTAACCTCAGCTCCGCTCACATCGACCTGCATGTGTCCCTCTCCTTCTCGCTGATTGGCTGACAGCGACATCAATCATGGGGTATGTTGCGAAGCGGAGCCTCAGCGGGGTCTGGTGGCCGTTACTCTCTAATCTTAACTGAGTGCTGTCTAACACACGACACCAAGAGGGGGCGCTGTCTCTTTGAGTAGCAAATAATGCGCGTGTCAGAGCACAGTGCGAGTGCGTGTACGTACACAAGTTGAATTGAATTGAATTGAATTGAATTGAATTGAATTGAATTGAATTGAATTGAATTGAATTGAATTGAATTGGAGATAAGACATCCAACCCCAACAGAAGCATATATTCAGCAATATAGACATATACAGAAAGATAACTACAAAAACAGCAGAATACAGCCGTAAAACAGACACATATCCAGATTTCCAAGTTTGAAGCAAACCAAAAGAGATCATTCAGAATTGCTGCATTCCAATAGGTACAGAGCAATAGTGATGGCAGTCTCATTTTCTATGGCAAAATCAAGTGATACTGAATAAACAAGGAAAACGTGGTTGTGCAGGAAGGCAACCTCTTTCCAATTGAGTATTTGTTGCTCTCTGTGTGTGTCCTTTCTGTTGTGGGCTACAGCTGAAGTGATAGAAAAGTTTCAGGCTTTTACCTTTTTTAAAGGTCCAGTGCTATAAAAAAAGGAATAAATTATAGGAGTTTTCAAGGCTCTATTATTAATTGTTTAGTTCATTCTTTTTGAACTTCAAAATTTATTTATATTGTGGTCAAATGTCTGAACAGCCTCTATAGGTGGTTGTTGGTATGAACCCGGAATAGTGGCTATTCACGAAAAGTCCAGATTTGAGGTTTAATCCCAGTCCTCTTCTGCCCTCGGATAAATTGACTCATGTTGATCGATGTTGCCATCTAGCGGTAGTGTTATGAAAGAACACAAGTTCAAATCAGAGCAGATAGTTTGTCTAATATTCAGTAAAACGTTATTTCTCTGTTATGTACAGCAAGTAACTCTGAGTTGTCTTTTAATGTGACACTTTCATTTGGCTATATACAGATTTATGGGTTTGTGTTCAGATGATTGAAAATGTGTTCTTAAAAGCATTTTTTTTAAATAAGATACACTGATCTAATCTTTTGTCTCTATGTGTTGAGAAAATTAAATACTAATTTTCACTAAAATAATGAAAAATGGTTCAAATCTGTATTTTTTTTTTAAAAAACTTGAGTTTGTGATTTTCAGTCCTAATGAGTGGCAGGCTGCAGAGTCTGCTTTAATTAATCTAACTAACCTCATGTTAGTTAGACTAATTAAATCAAATCATTGCTGGTCATTTCAACCTCAATGTCAAAAACAAACTTCCACATGTGAATACTGCTAATGACATCACAAGAGGCTGAAGACAACTGATCTGAGTTCTTTTGAGTTTGTCCGATGTACTTTACTTGCTTTTTATTAATCTTTCTTTGAACATGTTTTTAATCAAATTTTTGTATTCTGTGCATCTGAAACAAAATGTTTGAAGTGTATGTGTGGACACTGCATGGATTTGACCGAGCAAAGGTGGACTGGATTGTTCACCTTTGCTCGTGATATCTTTAGTTTTATGACAATTGGTTTATCCATCCATCCATCCATTTTCCTTACACCCTTGTCCCTTAGTGGGGTCGGGTACAACTGGTTTAATTGTCATAAAACCACAGTAGTTGATGTGTTCTGTTTAGATAAATCATGCTTATTTTAAACGGGATGGAAAGTTTCAATATCAACAACTAAAGCTTGTATTACACAAGGAAATTCATTGTTTTACATGATTTGAAGAAAAATAAAACAGCAAACAAGCAAAAAAAAATTGCATATGTTTTTAATCTTGATGTAGAGGAATTCAGTGTTTCAGTATTTGTTTTATTTATTTATTTTTTACTTTTTTATTTTTTTACAGTTGCTGGAAGTTTGTTGCAGATTAGTATAGTGTAAAAATTGAATGCTGCTTCTCCATGATTTGGATTCTGGAGATGCAGAGTAGATTTGAACCAGAAGACCCAAGTGGTCTGGGAGGTTGATGCAACAACATCAGGTTCTTAATGTAGGCCATTCAGTGATTTACAAACTAAGAAATCTGTTTTAAAGCCTATTCTCTGACTTACAGTGTAAAGACAATTTGATGTAATCAAACACGAGTATTTGATCAAATAAAATATGATTGATCAAATATTTTTTCACTGAGCTGTAGATATGAAAATATGGACATGATAGCTGATTGTTACATTATTTGACACAAGGTCAGCAGGGAATCTGTTGAGGTTCAGCTCCAGGATGAGTCAGATGCACACCCCAACGCAAAGCAAGCTGAAACATTTATCAATTTCACACACACGCACACACACACATCGAGGCCCCTGTGCAAAAATGTCCCACTATCATCATATCACATCGTCCTGACTGAAGGCCTACACAGCCAACTTACAGTCTGTCCGCATGGTGGCGCTCGGGCTGTTTCCTCCAACCCAAGTAGCAGCAGTCTGTCTATTTAACCGCGGGGTGTGTGGATTCATTCCGCTTTGAAACTGGCAACGCAGCGCACCGGATCTCCAGTAATGCGATTCCAAAGCAGCTTTCTGAACTCCAGAAGAGCGCTGCTTGATCCGGAGGAACTTCTCCAACTTCGCTCCTCTTCTTCACTCCTCACTTGATGACAATTGCTGAGGGATATCATCTCTCCCCTGTTTGATTTTTGTCATTATTTTTTGGAAAGTTTTATTTATTTTTATTTAATTTTTTTTTTATGCCAAAGCAGAGATGAATAACACCGGGTTCAACCAGACTGAGGGCGGGCTGTTCAACAAGACAGAGGAGTTTTTCTGCTGCAACTTCTCCTCCGTGGTGACTGACAACGGCTTTGTGGCCGCGGCTCCGGACGAGAGGAGCCTCTTCATCATGAGGGTGGTCCAGATAGCCGTCATGTGCGTCCTCTCCCTCACCGTGGTGTTTGGCATATTCTTCCTGGGCTGCAACCTCCTCATAAAGTCCGAGGGGATGATAAACTTTCTGGTGACGGACAGAAGACCCTCCAAAGAAGCGGAGGCGGTGATTGTTGGAGCCTACTGATGGACGAGGACGTCGACAGTCTTGGTGCTGGAATCAGACGGAGAGAGTGCGACGATCAATAGCCCCGAAAACAAGGCCCTGTTTTTATGTTTTTGTACAGTTTATAAAAACCTGAAAGGAGTGCTCTCTGTAAGGGCACACTGATGGGGACTGAGGCGCACAGCTGCTCACCTTTATTCATGTGGCCTTTTTAATGCCAACAGTCTCAGAGAGGTAAAGTGAGATCCTCTTTAGTTAAGTGTCCAATCACGCACTGATCTCATTTAATAGTTGTAAAACATCAGTCTGACGCAAAGGTTTTGCATTTGCTGCTTTAGCAACGCAAGGGGGAATTAAACGTTGAACGTTTTTGCTCTATTTGGCATACAATGGGCAAGACTCCGGACAACAATGTACCAATTCGCTGAAATGATGAAAGGCTGAATAAATTCCTTCTGTAATTAAAACTCTTTTCCTCTTAATTGATATTCTTTCACACATCTTGCTTTGAGAGTTACAGTTCAGTTTCTGTTCAATTTCTTAATATATCAGTTTTAATGAACTGGAGGGTGGGGTGAATTTAGAAGAAAAGAAGCGAGGAGCCCCAAGAAACATTTTGTTTAAAAAAAACGAGTGTGGGAATGTGGTTGAGAACTAAAAGGGAAAAGAGTTTCATAGTAACACCTCTACGGATTTCTAAATGTCATTAAAAAGTTATTAGAATCAAATTTCATGCTTGACTTTCAGTACTTTTGTGTGGGCTCCCTTTGGACAGAATCTACACTATAAAAATGAGTAATAATGAGTAATGTAGGAGGGTAATAAATATTACATGTTAAAATAATTTTTAATTGGATCAATCTTGTCAGTTTGTAAGCTTATATTTTTAGCATCATTACATTTTTTGGTAACCTATCTAAACAATTTAAATGGAATTAAATGAAATAGTTCCATTACTTTCATTCATCATGTGTCTCATTAACCTACAAAAACCTGAAAATGTATTCCTCCTCTTACAGAGTTTTGGTAACACTTAAATGTTTCAAATCAAGTGTGGCGACTGTGGCTCTGTGGGAAGAGTAGTTGTCTTGTCATCGGAAGGTTGTAGGTTCAATTCCAGCTTCCTCCTGCTCCATGTCGATGTGCTCTTGGGCAAGGCACTTAACCCCAAATTGCCTACCGATCGGTGTATGAATGTGTGAGTGTTTGTGTGGGTGAATGACTATAGTGTAAAGCGCTTTGAGTGGTCAGAAATTATCGGAAAAAGCGCTATATAAGTTCAGTCCATTTACCATGCAGAGTAATAATAGTACTAGATGAAATAGCCACAATAAATACAGAAAAGGAGTTTTCAAATTTATTTTAATAGGAAAAAAAACTATCCTGGCGCTTCTAGTTGTTTCAATTGAATAACTGGTTAACAACTTCAAGCATTTGTGATGACAACAACGTGTGTTTAACATCACCGTAGAGCCTTCTTCTTTGCAGAAGAATTATTTTAATTTAGTTATTGAAAGGTTTTATGTCACAACATCTCAATACAATATATGCCCAGACTTTGGACTTTGCTTTGGATCAATGCCCTGCTGCGTGACTGGACAGCTTCAGCAAGTCATCGAAGTTCTGAAGAATCAAAGTGGCCCCAAATTATAACACTTCCACTACTGTGTTTGACTGTTAGTGAGGGCTTCTTTCTCTAAGATGCGTTGTTTGTTTTAGGCTGGGATGCCTAAAACAAACAGGCTAAAACAAACAGGGATGTTTGTTTTAGCCTGTTACTCCCTAAAAAGTAACAGTTTTGTCTAGCGAAAACATTTTAACAAAAACTTTAGAACTCTCTCATGAATGCTAATTTTGGCTAGTCTCTTTCTTATTGTTTACTCATGATTAACCATTAACCATTTCCAGACTGGCAACTTGTTCTTCTTTTGTTAAATTTCTTTAGATTGTGGAAGGATGTGTTGCTTTTGAGATATTTTTGCCTATACTTCATCTTGTCAGACAGGGTCTATTAAGTGACTTTTAGATTTTTCCAGACAAGAGACTAAATCAGGACTTAAATGTTGTTAGTCACATTTAAATTATGATTTAACAAAAGGAAATAATTATCTTTTTATATAGTTCCAGGTTGGTTCAGAAAATTTAAGTTTTTGTCCTGCTTGAACAGGTTTAGCATTGACGCTAACATTCCAGCAACCTTGACAGCAGACTCAACTTTTTAACCCTGACACTTTCGTTGCCATTGGAGGAGAAAAGTGTCTCCATGCCACTTTATTCAATGTAAAATGTTTTATTTGAGTCTTTCACTGTGATCCACTGACAAACGGGGACCCATCACAACTTGGGGCGAGGAAGGCATACTCAGAAAGATAATTCCAGATTGAGAAATCAGCACTGATTTAAGTCTGTACAATTTAGAAAATATATAATATATTTAAAAATCTGAATTGAAATCACTTAAAAAATTATACAATGTTTTAATTTAATTGTTTTGTTTTGTTTGTACATTTTAAAAAGTGCCTGGAATTTAATTAATTTCATGTCTGTCTTTTAGCTGTTCAATTTAATTGAACCATTTCTTCTCAGAAATATTAATTAAAATCAGCTTAAATCACATTTACACATATTGTTGCATCAATTTTAACATTTACCAGCACATAAAAGTGCAGTTCTTAGCATATTTCTTCTGAATCTAATTAAACATTGGCCAACCTAAAACAGGCTGAAAAAACAAAGAGAGAAGAAAAGTTCATGATTGTGTAGTGTTTGAAAATATGATGCTTTCATGACATTTCCTCCACAGTTTTAATTAGATCTATATAGAAGCTGCAGATATAGGTTGGAAGCACTTGTAAGAACCTTTTTATTCAAATGCCTCTTAGAAAAGGAAACTCATTATCTTAGAATTTCTGTATTTCCTCTACCTGAGGATTCATGGAGCCTTTCACATCCTCACTCCGTCTGCCAAAACATCTGTCGCGCCCTGCCCAGGGTTCACCTGGCTGCCAGCTCCCCAGGAGCGTCAGAAATTACTTGTCTTGTCAATGCAGTGGCGAAGGAGCCACGGGTCAATATGCCGCCATACTTCACTGCCCACCTGTGCTTTAATACAAAGTTAAAGCGAATCAGCTTACATTCATTAAAATGCCCTTCATCTTGTCTCTCTTTTCTCCTGTTTCCTCCAGCTTGACTGTTGTGTCATGTCTGACAAAGGTCCCCTTCTGTCTGACAGTTTTGAAAAATTAACTGTCATGGCCCACACGATGCCCCTGTATTGATGCTTAAGAAACGGATACAATCTAAAACAATGACTCTGCCGCTGCAAGTGAAACTGAAAACGTAGCAAGAATGTGACTCACTCATCACTCCACAGACTTCCACACTTTTATTGCAAAAAATCAATTTTGGGATTTGAGTAAATTCATCCAACAGCAGCATCTCTGAAAACATAGAGTAATGCATCTGAAAATGAAAGTGAAACTGAAAGATTGTCACATTTGATGTACTGAGGATGAAATAGAGATTCTTGCACTGGACTTGATTTTTCTTTTTTTTCTTTTTTTGCAAGATGTTTAACGTTATTTATGCTGAAGGAACACATAAGTCAACTTGAACTGAAAATATTAAGAAAACATGCACTCGGAATATTACTGTTGAATACTGCAATGGGAAGATCAATTGAGGAGATTTCATCAGCATCTTAATAACAAATCTATATCCAATCCAATCCAGCTTTATTTATTCTGTACAGAACCAAAGAGCTGTACAAAGAATGCATAAAGAACCAATAAAAATACAAGTGCCATTACATAGACTCAAAAACCTTGAATACTAAAATGCAAGATACATTAAAAGCATACATAACAGGTTTATATAAGCTGTGGGCAACAATTCCATCCTATTGCCAAAACATATTGTAGACACTCAGAGTTTGAACGTGTGATAAGTGAAATATAAAAAACAAATAAAACAATGATTCAGGAACTCCTTGGGGCACACTTACTGTGAATTTATATATGAGGCTGCTCTAAATGTCAACAAACAAAATATCACAAACATATCCTCAAATCCCAGCATGGGTCAGCATCAAAAACATCTCTGCCCATGAGTTTTAAACATGCCATTCTCAGTATGAAACATGGTGGTAGCATGATCATGCTGTGGGAATGATTTAGTTTTACAGGGACAGGGAAGCTGGTCACTGGTCCACCTAATTCCATAAGGTGGATGGAATTAAATAAAACTGGGGATGAACTTCACTTTACTTCAGGACGATGACCCTAAACGTGGATCAAGGTATTCATCAAGGAGAAGGTAAAGTAGTGAACTATGAGACTCTGGAAATACTTACAAATTTATGGGCACGGATGCTCTGTAAATGTAGCTGCGTTCAGTTTTGTTCTCCTCTAATTTAAAATAAATAAATAAATTAGAGAAGAATAAAACAACAAGTTATAACACAATGAAGTTTTATGTTCCATCTTCAGTTTATTTTAGAAAGTACTGGAAAATATTCACAGGTCAGTATCTGGCCTCTTAAAATCCATCCAGGAGCAACCTTTTGTTTGAATCTGACGTAAAAGATGTATGAGTAATAATAATATAAACAGCGGTGACAAGATTTTTTTTTTATTACTAAAGCATATTTTCTCAGTTACACACATGTCAACTGAGAAAATGTGTTTTCTCTAAACTAACTCTCTGCTTGTGCTGCAGAAAGTTAGCTTAGTCTGATGCAGTCAGATCTGTCATCTTAAAGATTTCACACCCCAGTGCTCTGTGAAATTCAGGAGATACTAACAGCATCCATCTGTATCCTACTGTCAACAAGCTGATTGTGCCCAGCAAAGGCTATGTGATTCTACTTACAACATGCTCAGATATGTGCTTTGACTGCTACTCTGTGCAAATCTAAAACAGCTAGTCAGTCTATTAAAAATTCATGTAACCATGTGTTCTCACATTTCTTCCCAAAGGCAGAGAGTGTTATAGGTCAGAGGGGCGTAAAAAAATAAAATCACTGTTCACTACTTCAGCATGTACCAACTGTCTAGGTTAAAAAAGAAAAAAGAAACGAAAAGAAAAAGAGAAAATGTATGTGAGCAGTGTAGCGCAGAGCAATACAGCATCAGCTCACTTTATCCCATGCCGACTGTCCGTGGACTGTGCTCAACCATGACAGCATCTGTGGGGTGTTGATTGCGGGCTAAAACAGGCTTCAGGTCCCCTCTCGCTGTCTTATGATTGGCTGAGAACAGAAGCCCGGTCAATGAACTGGATAGTGACTAAAAGCCCCAAATAGCAGCAAGGCAGCCACACTCAGTCCCCACGTTTCTCTCCTGTTCTCCCACAACTGATCTCCCGGGCTGTGGCGCCCCAGACACATCAGTCAATGTGGTGTGAGATCTATGTGGTTGCATCATATTTTTAGCTCCCTCGCTTGGCATAACAGTCAGTGAAGTTAGAATTGTCATTTCACACAAACTTATCTGTAATAATATTTTCAATAAAGTTGAAAAGAAGGTTGAGAAGAGCAGAAGAAATTAGGTTCCATTAGCTGTTGATGAAAGAGGAAGTCTTAAAAGTTGAGCTTTGAAAAATCCCAACTCTCAGGTTTTAATTTTTATTACCTTGAGCCTTCAGTTGTATTCAGAGGATGAGTCACGGTTGTGTTGTACTGCTGATTGTTTCACACAGAAACATCCCAGGGATTTAACATCTGAATCATGCTGCCTTTAATACTTTCTTGTAAGCCACAGTATGTGTGTGTGTGTGTGCGTGCACTCACCTACCTAGCCAACAGGGGACAGTTTGTTATTTTGTGGGTGTATCTGTGCCTTAAAGAAACAAAATCAATGCAGAGTCCACTCAGACTGAGGAGAGTCCCTCTTCTTGTGTTGGCAAAGGCTGTACCTAACAATGTGTGTACCTGTAATCACAGAACTAAGGGAAACATAGTCCATCACTGCTACTATAATCAGAGACAGGCATAAAAGTCTGGAATTTGGTTTAACTGAAGTAATTTTTTAGATCGGGGTGAGTATGAAACAACATAATAGGATATATCAACATTTTTGTGTTTAGAGATTGTATCCAACTGTCATTCTGTCCATCAATTTATCCCTCTGTACAGCTCTACCTCCCTTCAAAAATCCATCTGTAAATCACCCAGCCTTCCTTCCCTTTGTTTGTCCAAACTTTAAAATTCTTTCAGAAACCCTGGATGCTGAGCCCTTGCTGCAAGAAGGTAGAGCATCCAGCTTGTTATCAGTGCCCTGTTCAAAAGCCAGTATCCACAATAGTATGTGGGTGCATTAGCGCAGGTTGTACGGGTGACTTCAATATCTGTGAAGACACAATGAGTGCTGAGTCATAGAGACAGACTTGAAACCTGCTGGATGTTTTTCATCTAGACAACCCTTTTTTTTTATTCAAGGACTTCATTTCACCAGGAAGAACATTCTGCACACATTCATCAAAAGGTAAACTTGTTTGTTTTCATACAACTTGTCAAAAACAAATCAAAGCAAATACATTCTGCACACAATTTTTTACTCTTTTACTCTTTTTGGCATCTTTGGTAAATATGTGTAAAAAGTCTTCACACACATTAATATTTTGTTGTTCTGACACAACATAGTGATTTCTTTTCTAAAAGTATTTTAGTTTGGGCACAATAAATAATTGGAGGAAAAGACCACATTTAATTACACATACTTTTATTTGATTATGACCCTCTTGTCTATTTCTATAAAAAATACACTTCCTACCACCTTACTTGTTAAGTTACTCAGTGTTTCTCCTTGTTTCCACGGATTAAAATAAAGATGTTATAAATTACTAAAAAACTTAATCAGCAAATATTCCAATGAAACCCATACTACAACCCATGTTTCTACAGGAGTTAGAATTGTTCCAAACGTATAGCTTTAAAAGAAAATTAGTAACTTGTATTTTTCTTCCTCTTTGCCCACCCGCTCAACTTAATCAGGTTTTTGTGTGTAATGAAGAAAAATAGCTTTGTGCATATTGCAGCTTTTGCTAAATCAAATTATATATTTTTTATAGTGAGATACTTGGAACTCATTATTCCCTTCAGTCAAGCAAATGCATAATGAGTGTTCATTACTTTGAAATAATAGCTGTGATGATGTGATATTGACCCTGTAATCCATTCCAGTTCTTGTGTAAGTGTGTTTCAGGGTCTATTGACCTTCCAATCACGGTGCTTCCTGGCAGCTACATCTGCTCCTAAACAGCCTTCTCTCTGTGGTGCTCTACTTCAATAGGGAGGATGCTGAATGCATCACTAAAATAAGGTAAATTACCTCTTAAAGCTGTAGTTATGCAGCTTCAATGGTATAAGCTCAATAATAATGAGCATCCTTTATCTAAAAGATCATAATCATTTGCATCATACTACTTTTAAATTTTAGTTTTACATCCACATTGGAAGCTGTCAAGATAGATATTAAATATGGAAGATACCAATTTGGGAAGTTATGTCTGATCTGGAATTTGACCTTCATTATGCTTGAATAATTCCACATTATCTAAGCTGTATAAACTTATGACCTCCTAAAATGCTTTCTGTGCCTCCTTTTATTTTAATATAAAGTTTGAGCATACTGAAGCTATCATAGTAACATACAAAACTGGGTATGTTAATATTAAGAACTTTGTGGCACAGATGTGTCTTTATCAGTGAAACATTTGACAGAAAAAGGGAGTTACATTAATTAACTGCTCACCTGATTTGGTTCATCTGCGTTTTTGTCTTTCCATTATACTGCTAGGCTGACTTAAAGTTTTGTGTTTGAGTTGTGCAGAAAAGTTTTAAAGTGTTAACTCTGAAACTTATGCGCTGAACAAGCAAATTGCAGGACAATAAACTAATGTAAAACCTCAGAGTACAAAATTAATCAAAATTCAAATGTTGTAAACAGAAATGCAAACATTATAAAAAGAAAACATGTTGGCTTAAATGCCACCAGAACAAAAGATGTGTGATTGGTGGATGGATGTTGCTAAATATTTGTACCTGTATTCCTTTTGAGGATCAGTTCTTTGTTCATTCAATATTCACCATGCCAAACTTCTCAACCCTTTTCATGCCACTATTTAAGCATTCATCTGACTTTTCCCTTCATTGATATTATAGGGTAATTTCAGAATTTAATTTTCCTTTGCTGCAGTTCAAAATGCTAAAAACACCTGAAAAAATGCAAGAAGAAATAACTTTTAGCAAGAGTTCAAGTGACCATGAGGAGAAGAGATGGTTCTATTTTGACATCAGGTTCACAAAGGCACAGCTTTTCTGTGCCTCCTGCCACCATCATGACAGTCACTTGCTCCCCTGAGACCTGGATGACACAGAGTAGAGGTTTCTCACTCCGATGTTCCACCACTTTCCTTCATATGGAGTGGAATAGACTGTGTGATACCTCCAGGCAGCAATTCTGTGGCTACACAAAATTAACTCAATTAATATTTATGATGTTTCTGAAAGCTCTTTCTAGCGTTTGTGAGTTGGCCTGATCCGTTGGCTGAGCAAAGATACGCTGATATGAACTGCGCTCCTCATTCCTGACTAGAAATAAGCAGTGACAGTTCGGACCTGGCTGCCAAGCAGCACTGTCCTACCTGTCTGGGTGCTATTCTCCTGTGCCCCCGCTGTCAGGTGCACTCAGTCACTGTACCGATCAACTTTATCCAAGATAACAACCACAGCAATAATCTGCAACTTGAGTTTAATGTTTCAGCCACCGGCACAAGTAGTGCCACGCAAATGTACTCATTCTCCTTAACCTCTTCCACATTTACAATCATTAACGCAAATGTGTTTTATTGGCATTTTATGATCATCTTGAAAATCATTGTCAAAAAATTATTTGCCAATAAGGCAAAGCATTTTTTAAAAAATTAAATAAATAAAGTTTTTTTGCCTGCAAATATTTTTCAGCTGGACAATTTTGGTCCAAGTGGCAAAAATATTTAGACACCACTGATTTAGATTCAAGACCAATTATGTGTTAAAATGGCCCAGTCAAAGTTCAGATCTAAGTTTTGTAAAAATATTACAAAATTTATGTTCACAGATGTCTAACATTTAGTGTGACTGAGCTTGAAGATATTTTGTAAGTAAGAATAGACAAAAAAATATTTTACTTCTATCCAAAATGTGCTATAACTGAAGCAAATATGAATTTTACACATGAAGGCTGAAAACCATTGGGCACCACACTTTTCTGATTTTTGAAATCTATGTATTCTTTCACTTCACATTTATGCACTATTTTTGATTTAGTCTAACAAATTAAATAACACCAAAATCTGTGGTTGCAACATGACAAAATGTGAAGAATTGCATGTATGTTTAATCTAGCTGTCTTAGAATACATTTATTAAGTTCATAAATAAAATAAAGAATTCACAATTTTTTTGAAAAAAAAAAGTTTGCCTTTCTAAACATTTGCTAAAGAATCTGCTAACAACTAGAACAACATCTCCAATCTGTTTGTTGCAATATTGCAACAAACAGATGTTTCCAATCTGATACCATACCTTGGGAATTTGTGCCTAATGGTCCACCTCCTGGTTGTGTCACACCACATGAAAGTAAGGCTGAGTGCTGTATGATAAAACCTCTGCAGGGTCATGACTTATTGAGCTACCTCAAATTGCTTCTCAATGCTGCTGCTGCCTGCAAGCTGTTCCTCCCTCCGGGCTGGCTCCATTATCGCCAGCCTCTTCCTCAGGGTACTTTGCAGTGACATCACCTGCTTCCATACATTTAATCCACATCACACTTCTGGTTTTTCCTAAGAAAAGTACAAGAAGTGTAAAAGAAATAAATTTTTTTATTTTTTTTTTTTTATTTTACAGAATCGGGTAAATGCCAAGCAGGCCAATTACTGCAGGTGATGATATTTTATCATAGACAGGTTCCTTAAAAGGGAGACTTTGGTTGGTAGAGATAAGACGGTGCATTGACGGGACAAATCTATCATTTAGCAGAGGACACAGAGAAAGTAGTTAAAGCAGTGAGTCAGAAAAATACAGATAACTTTAAATATTATCAAAAAGGGCACCAATCACTCTGTCTAAATTATCTACTGTTCATCACAAGTCATGTGTGACTTACTGGAAGTCGGACAGGATGACATTCAAAAATGCCACTAATTTAAAGGTGCCAGTGTCTCACTCAGACACTGTGAGAGCAGTGACCATATAGCTGTGTATTCATTTGCAGCTGTATGTGCCGAAATAACAGTGAAAAAAAAATCTGAAATTTGATTTTCCACTACAGTCAGACTGTACACACTTATTTATTCATTTAGTTACTTATTTGCAGTTAGTTCTATGTCACTCTTTGGTGTGGACCATTCATTCTTTTTCTTATATTCACTGTAAGAGTTCACACAGCAGGTACCAAAGCAACTATGAAGTGTTGAATTAACATGTGGGTGCGTGTGCATATGTGTGTGAAATGACATCCCAGTCCAGCTAAGCCGCACCTTTAAGCTCCACATCTGTCACAAAGGATCAGCATCCAGCCGGGCACGCTCCAGGAGCCGCTTTCAGAGAGACCTCTGCTGTGCTTCTTCTCACAAACCAAAGGTCAGCCCTGTCATATGACCAATAAACTCCAATCTGTTTGACTGCATCACTTTGCATCAGCTCAGCTTAATAAACAGTTCCATGAAGTAAATTTTGTAGGATGATAACAATGCAATTCTCTGATAAAATTTGATTTTTAAGGAATTGTGTGCTGAGAAATAGACTAGGGACTGCAATTCTTACCTTGGTTGGCTCTAACCAATGACTGACCATCAAAGCAGATAAATTATTGCACATAAGATTGGGATAATTGTATGACTGTTAATCTTCCTAAGAACAAACTTTAGAGTTTGTTCTTTATGTCTTTTGGATACTTAGAAAAACTGTCCAAAAGGCAAGTTCATATTTGCACTAGCAATTTCACTAAGAAGTCGCTTTTAAATTTTAAATGGACTACAGACTCTTTCACTCAAATTGTTAAATTCTAATTAGCCTGAAGAATAACCTGGTGAATTATGTACACAGCTGCTAAAGTCATCACATATAAGATGTTTGATCCTACAGTGTTGCACCTGGCTTGTGTTAGAGGTGCTTTGATCTATCTCTCTGCTTGTTTTCCGCTCTTTGGAACCATTAAACAGCTCCCTGGACCCTTTGAGGCAGGACATTGATTAGGGATAAAAAAAAAAAAAGGAAAGAGGAGGACAAACGTCTTTGTGCCCAGAGAGACCAGCAGTTGTGTAGGTGGCTTTTACAGTGGCAGTGTTGTGGTGACAGGGGACTGAAAAATGATGCTTACAACAATGCTGGCATATTTTTATGTTTTACAAAACCTGTATGATGTTTGTTCACATGGAATTATGTTCTTCCTCTATATATTTTAATATCAAATATCTAAAATATTTGATATTAAAATTGCCATGTTTATTATCTGCATGTTTACTGCCATGACTACAATAAACATGCAGATAAGTATGGTTCAAATTAAATGCCATTTTACAAACCTGCCACTTACTTGCTATAGTTTAATAAGCAGACAGCTGATTTACATTTTTTGGCTTTTATGTACATGTACTTTCTGTACTTTTATCTGCAGATCACAAGATATTTACACCAGATTTTTACATACACTGCTAAAAGATGCATTTATTTTTTCTTATTCAATGAACTTATGTGTAACTCATGACTTAGTTTCTAAAATGTGGTTTAAAGGCTTTCAGTGTAGCTATAAAGTGACACAGCAGCTATAAAGGTTAAAAAGATTGGGTCTACAATGTAGCCTCATGGAATGTTGTAGTTCAGATTGTTACATTCTGTTGAACAATTTTCCAAATTTACAAAGATTGCTGAGACATTAATTGAACGTTTTAAGGACAGCTCCAGAAAGAGTGATCTGTCTTAGAATGTTGAGTACAATGCTGTGGTCAAAACTATTAAAAACTGTAGAAAGGTCAAGTAATATCAGTTCTAAATGTTTTTTCCCATTCATACGATATCTGAGGTCAATTAAAACTTTAAAGGTCCAGTTTTTGTATTATAACTGGATCTAAAGGCAAACTCAATGAGATCAAAATTTGCATATGTCATTTTGGTATTTCGCTCATATGAACCTGGTTTTAAGTCTTTTTCTAGAAATTTTCAGAGGTGTTAATGTTTATGGTTTAGCCTGTTTCATCAAACCCAAAAACAGTTTTAGTATTTGGGTCAAAGTTCTCCACCCAAAGTTTGTTTTAAAAAATGTTTGCTGTTGTGTGCAACACAATCATTGAACCCTGAAATACATTGATGGAGACCCAAAATTAACATGATATCGAAGCTCATAATAAGTGTAGGCGAATATCTGACTGAAATATTATTTATCAGGTCAAGCCAGGTACCTACTAATGTTGTAGTATCTTGGTGTATTAGCAAAGATTATGTACTTATTAAAATTTGAGTAACACATTAAAGTACATGAAAGTATGTAATGATGACACCAATATACATTTTTCTTGTTTTGTTATGCACATTTTTGAGTTTTTGTGGTGTACTTAGTTAATCACAAACCATTACTTTTTTCATTCACTCAAGAGTGTCATAATGTGTGATTGTGAATACCTGGAATTGCACTTAAGTTAATTAAGAACCAGGTGACGGTCAAATAATTGATTAAATTATTTTCAGAACTGACCAGTTGTGTACTTTCTTCTTGCCATGACTGCAATAAACATGTAGATAAGCATGGTTCAAATTAAATGCCATTTCACAAACATGCCAGGTCTGATAATGTGAGCCACTTCCACAGCAGACACATTCATGAGAGCTGGAAATAAAGATGTTTGGAGTGTTATCATCCTGCCTTGTCGCCTCTGCTGTGAGAGAGGCACAGGAGCATCAGAGCTGTCATTAATCTGCACCTCGCAGTTGCAGCCAATCTCAGAAACTGCAGCTGGTGCCCTGACTCAGACTCTGACCTCCTCCTCTCCGCCACTTTCAGGAGTGATCATATCCCTCGACAGCGCCTCAGGGTATCACCTGACTGGCGGTGCCTTTCACCACACCTCTATTCACACATTTTGCCCATCAGGGAGACCTGCTCTGGTACCTGACATGGAAAATCTGCGCCGTCTGTGTTCCATTTTTAAAGCAGTGCTGCCTAAATTTTTACTGGCTTTCTGTTCAGAGTGTCAAACGTGACCAAAGCACTCAATTCTAAGCATAAATTAATATTTACTGTTTTTAAAAAATAATCAGAATGGGAAAATATTGACACTTGGAAAGCTTTTTAAGTAAATCATAATAAGTTAACTTTAAATGTTAAACTCTTTAATCAACACAAGTCTTTTGCCAAGTCCAGAACAAGACTTATCAATTTAGACTACATGCTTTTGGTGAACATTGTATCTCTTGATAGTTTTGTCCAGATCTTTAACAATGTTCCAGCAGAAAGTTTTGTTTTGCTTTCCTACCACATCTACAACATGCTATGTGTCCATAGTAACCATTATCAAGCATGACATCTAGATCCAAACTGAAGAGCATCGCAACATCCCATAAACCGTTACCTGGACACACCCATTTTTGGGAGTAATCTCTGCGTAGACAGAAGCAATGCTGGAGCAGCAGGAGGCTCCATCTTTTCATGTTTGTTATTAATGATCTTCTCCAGTTTATTGGAAGTCTAGGCACATTCCTTTACTGTGAGTTAACTCAGTTTTTTTCTCACTCCCAAAACGATTCCCCCAATATCACCTTTAGCTATAGCAAACCAAAAATAAAGGTTTAATCCCTTCTTTTAAACAAGTCAAACTTTCAGAAAAGTTAAAGCTTATATATTTGTCATTCACTTTCACTCAGCTAGATCATTAAAGACATTTGTAAATAACATAATCCTTGACTGATTAAATATTTCACATGGATGGGTAGTGTTTATGGTGATAAACAACATTACTTCTGTCTGTCTGGTCCAGTGCTCTTTCGCCAACAGAAAGGGCTGGCCCAAAGTGCCAGTAATGTTATTTTCTTACATTAAATTATTCAATACTAATTTAAATGTTTGTGAAAGGACCATTGTGGCTAGAGGGGTAGAAGACAGCCCAGATAACTGACTTGTTTGTCCACCATTACTTATAAAGAATGGCATGGGGAGACTTATGATGATTTTGATGCTGAAGTTTATGCCACAAAATGCCACCTGTTGTCACATTTTTTTTTAGATATATTTTTGTTAGCTTACAGCTGTCCAGGAGATCACTGTTACCATTTGTGGGTTATGAATAACTGGTGGGAGGCCAGAAGCAGCTTCAGTCTCGTCTCTGTAGTTTTATGACAGAAATGCTTTGTGAAAGAGGCTTATGGTTAGTACCTGTTTGAGAGGATGGGGTGACACATGTTACATAACACCAAAAACACCATATTGTGATTGAAAGACTATTATCAACACAGAGATAGAGAGATGTATATGACCCTCTTTCAGTAATTTAAACTGTAGAAAGCAGTGGTCTTAATACAGACCCTTGAGTCTAAAGAAGCGGTTACATGTTTTACAGTCATCTGAAGTCATCTCGGTGGTTTCCAAGCAGCCAACAATTGCCTCCACGATAAGCTAAAGGCACTTCTTTGGACATTTAAGTAACTTGAGTAAAGATCACTGAGATGAACACACTGCTTATTGCAGGAAGGATGATTTTAAAAGCATTTGATTATTCAGTCTGGCTGACTGACTCTGTGGCATAAGATCATTCGATCTGGTATAATGTGTTATAAAAACACCATAGATAGTTTAGTTCATTAGTTCCATAAAAGCCTTTAAAACGGGAGGACACAGTCACAGCCATCTTTGAAAGTCAGACTGATTCGAAAACAAAATATTATGAAAGCCCAAATATTTCTTTAATAAGTTTCTTGTGTACTGTAGGTATGGAGCAGAGTTTAAAATTAGTAAATACCTGATAATGATGAAGAAGAGATAGGAAACAGAAATCTCTGTCATTGTTTACAATAACTGCTTTGTTGTTCAGTTCAGTGTCTGTAAAACAAAGTTGCTCACAGCTGCATGCTTCCATCCCTCACATTAACACCGGCAGACTTCACATATGAGACAAAATTAAAATCAATGTGCATGAATCCATGGGATTTTCCAGTGAGAGCCACAGCCTGTCACGTATCTTCGACAGCAGACAAGAGCTCCACTGTCACAGCTTCACCAATATATTAGATTGATAATAACACAAAACATCATCCTCCTGTAAAAATGGAGCCAGAACAGTTAACAGGTTGGGTTTTTGCAACAAAGGATCTCGGTAAAGGTTGAGCAGGTCCCTGCTGGTGTGACCTAAGGGCAGAAAGAAAAAGCAGTGCTCTACTGCTTCCTCTTTTCATCATGCAATGTACATTCAATATTAACAAAACAAGCGGCCACAGAAAGGGGGGTTGCTTTGTCGTAGACTGACAAAAGAGTATTTGGGGTACCATATCTTCGTTTTAAATTGTATTCTCTAAAAATAGCTCTGTGACTGTCTGTCAAGCCAGGCTATTCTTGCAAAGCATGGCTGATGCACAGAGTGTATCATAAGGTTTCTAAATCCTGAAATGTTTAGCAACTTTTTCTCCTCTCATTGTTGTGGGAAAAGGAAGTTTGAACAAAAATGACAGAAGAAGAAAAAAAACTCATATCCATCTGCAGAGTCAGTGACTGGCTGCTGGACAGCTGTCAATTCAGCAGTCCTCCCCAGGACAGTGTTGGGCATATTATGGATACAATACAAGATTTCTGAATTTAAAGTATTGTTTTATTAGGTTTATGTAAGAATCTCACTTCTGAGAAAACTGTAGTTTTGGTTTTGCTGTAATATATATTTATCAAAATGAGCAGAAATAAAACGTTTGACATTTATAAGACCGTATGTAATCAATCATTAATATTTTTTTAATTAGAGATCCATCTATGCATCTACTTCATCCTCCCTCTCCATTTTTCCAAGCTTTTCGTAATGTGTGCATCTTTTAGGAATAATACCAATGGACAGCCGAGCAACAAAAGTCAACCCTGAAGCAGTGCATATATTGGATTCGGTCGTACAAGTAATCTCAGCAGAAGGAGCATATTCTTAGAAAACGCACACATATACAAACAAACAATCTAATGAGGTGACAGGCTGAACAGAGACTGCTGGGAGTGTTTGACAACCTGTCCATGTTACAGGCTATTTCTGCAGCTGATGATGGATGAAAGCCCTTAAAACTGTACATGACATTTAGAAAATTGTTCACATCAAGCTTGAAATGTAACAGCAAACTGTGTCAGCAGCTGGATTTCTCAGACACAAACAGTTAAAACAAACATTGCTTAAGTCACAGAATACAGAAATTTGTCAATTATAATCATAGAAACTGATTATCTACATCTTTATTTGAGTTTCTGCATTTGTCCTTAATGTCCCATAATTCACTCTTCTGTAACTCTTTCAGCCTCTCTCTGAGTGTGTGTCACTCTTTTTAATGTCCCTCCTCTTGTTTTCAGCCTGCATTTAGATGACAGCTGTGTCAAAACACATCAGCGGCACTCAGAGCAGGTTTCAGTGCCACTGGGCTCTGCAGCCCGGCTCTGGAAATGCAAATCTCTCACAGGTATTACAGACACCCTCCCTTTTTCCTGAAAACCACAGCATTAGAGCTGTTCCCACACCCAGCATAACAAATGCATTTTTTTTTTTTTCTGCACATGACCGAATGCTCCAGGCTGAAAGGGACACGCAAGGGGCTGCGCTAATACCTATAAATGAGTTAATGTGTTTACTGAGGAATGATGGGACTGCAGATAGCAATGTACATAGCAACAAGACCCATGGAGACAGGGAGAGGAGCAAAAGACAGAGAAGCTGCCATAAGAGAGAGGCAAGGTGATTAACTCATCCATTAAAGGGCAGCTCCTCTGTCAGGGTCAATTATCTGAATTAAAAACAATCAAAAGTTAAATAATAAAGAAAAAATATCTTTGAGAATGTCTGCATTTTGCATTTGAGCATCAATTTTTTTGAGTGAATAAAAATTATTTAAAAAAAATAATAATCCTCATCATCATGATCATTAAGATTTCATGCTTATTTAATTTCTAATCAAATATGAACAGAAGCCATGAAATTCTCATTACTGACATTTGATCTAAAAAGAATTTCAGGAAAGAATACTGGACTTCTCCAAAATGATTTATCTCATTCTAAATAAACAATAGAAAAATCTACAATACAACAATCAAAGTTGTCTTACAACTTTTGAGTAGCTCTGCACATTGCACACTCTCTGGTTAGCTAGATTTAAAAAACAGTCTGTACCAGGAAATATGAAAAAAATATGAACTCTGCCAATATCCTTCAAGGATGACCCTGTATGTATAAACTTGACCCTTTTCTTCATAGATTAAATCCACACTAAATTCAAACATGTGCAGCCAGTCATTTTTAAAATGAATTGAAGTCTTGTGCTGTTCAATAATTCCAGACTCAAAACTGAACAGCTTAAGAAAAACTTTTATAACTAACAATATATTAATATCCATGATGAATCTATGGACACTTTTAATGAGATTTGTAAATAAATCACTCGGTGCTTTGAAAATCAAAAACTCACCTTGTATTCACCTACCCTGTCAAATGTTGTATTATTAGATAAACTCTACTTGACTGGGTGAGCTTTCTCTTTTGAATACAACTGCAATCTTTACATGAAGTCTGTCTGTAACCCAATTGTCTGAGCGGTGGGAAATCTCTGCTCCTGTCTGCTGAGAGCAACACTGCATAGAAAGATTCACATCTGTCTGCTGAGATAGCTGTGAGCAGTTCAATGTGTTTTCTAAGAAAAACGCGCAATGAGACATGCTGCATGGATTTGACAACTGTCACATTTCGTTAGCCTTTGAGCGAGGCCTCTGATTATGGACAGGTTGGAGAGATTTGACAAAAGAAAACTGTCTGAGAATTATGAATGAATGACAAGCACAGACAACATGAGTATGAGTTCTGTTAGACAGACATTCAGGTGTTGTTTGAGGTTTTGTCAGAGTGGGGGTTACGTGAAGGGACAACAATGTTCTCCTCAAAGGACCGTCATTTCCCTCGCTGAGCTTTGTAAGTGAATTAATGTCTCCAGCTCCTGACCTTTACTTCCGTGTTCAGGTTCAGAGATAATAGGCTCCACATCCTTCAAAGATTCTGCTAATGGAAATAAGTATGTGCGTAATCTAGCAATATAAATGAATGGGAGTGATAGCAACTGCCAGTCTAACACATGAAGTAGACACTGAGAAATATATCTCTCATGCATCTTTTTGCTTTGCTTTTATAATGTTATTTTACTGGCTGATTGATGCAGGACCTCCAGACATAAGCTCCTTTTGCCATATTTAAAAAGAGCATCTGCTGCTTTGTGCATACACGTCTAATATATTTTTAGCTGAGGTTTAATTAGCTTAGTGACAGATGTTGATTGGTTCTGCCTTCATGTTTAGTATAATTTATTATAAGAAAGCCAGTTAATGAAGATGTAGAAAAAACTGAGTTAAAGTAGGTGTTGGTGCTTTAGAACAATGGACATAATGAGTCTCACATCATCATTATTTACTGAGAACAAAAGCAATCTGTTAAGTACTCATCTAAAAAATGTATATGGATTTATTACAAAAGGTTAAAACGTTAACTCGTCTTGAACTTTTTCACATTTTGACACATTGCAACCACAATTTTTAATTTGTTTAATTGACATTTTTCGTAACAGACCAACACAAAGCACTGTGACAAAATTCTGAGGTGGATTTAGGTTTGGGCTTTGACAGGACCATTCTAACACATGCATAAGTTTTTATCTGAACTATATAATTTTATGGCTCTGGGTTTAGACTCAATGTTCAACTTCAAGGTGAACTTCAGTTTCAAGTCATTTGGATCCTCCAACATTTAACTTCCAATAACATGATGATGCCACCACCATGTTTCACCTTGGGTATAGTGATTTCAGAGCATGAATGTAAACGCTCTGAAACTCTTAACTAATTCTTATTCCTGTTAATAATTAACAGGAATAAAAGCAAATGCATAACACTTTTCGGAATTTTACTTCTAAAAATTTAGTGTATCATTTTGGTTTCACGTTATAATTCTGCCCTGCTTTACCAGTCAAGTTGTGATTACAATGTAAAAAGATGTGGTAAGGTTTGATGGTTAAGAGTCACTTGTTGCAAAGAAGAACATGATTATTTATGAGCTGTTTGCAAATATTGTTGTTCTCATGGTTTGCTACCCACAGAAAGCTTGTCCACAGTGGAAACAAAATAAACCAGGCACTGTGCTTCTAGGTTTCAGGTCTTTCTCTGAGCTATGGTTTTAAACAAAGAAATAATGCATTTGAAGACAAACTATATTCTTTACACATTTGTTCCTTTTCAGTTATGTTAAATCTTGAAGCCATGAGCTTATGCTCTAATTAGTTCCATTCATTTCTATGTCTAAAGTGAAAAAATATATTTAGTCTCACAAACTGTACTTTTTTTCAAGTAGTTATTGTATCCAGGAGATTTACACAAACTCCTGGATTAATGCTAAATCAGATATAAATTAGGGGAACTTTTTTTTGCTAGTAATGCCACTTGAATTGGTGAAAGCAATTGTGAATTGGCTGAAAGGTTGACAATGAGAAACACCCCAGCAAAACTCGTTTAATTAAATGCCTGCCTAAGATTGGACAGGAAAGATGTGTGCTATCAAACTATGTGGGTGAATGGCACAGAAGCGTTGCTCTGTTTGTGAAGTCAACAGGATTTTACCCCAGTCTAGATGATGGAGCCAGCGGAGAGATGGCTTCAGCCCAACTGTTTTCTGCAGATAAGAGGAAACTGAGCATTGGGAGTGGAGTTGACTGAAATATGCCAGGCAAACAGAGGGTGACAGGTTTATATGATATCTAATTAACAATCACAGAGGGCAGATGCAAACAGAGTTTGGAGTTCAGTTTTGGCTGAAATGTAACAGATTTTTCCAAAGCTTCAGCAGGTTCTCTTTATTTGAAATAAGAAAAAAAGATTTATTGATGGCTTAAAGAACTGTAGAGTTGATAAAAATATGCATATTTCAGCACACAATTTCTGAGTCCCATATTTAGTGAGTATCATAAATAAATCATTGAGTCTGTGTTTGTAACAGCATGCAACTGTGCTAATTATTCAGCAGTGTTTGACCACAAAATAACACCTGTCACTGGGTGGTGAGAAAACAATCCTGAGCAGAAAGGGAAAACATCGGCTCATCCCATTTGAGTGGGGGCTTAAGGCAGCAATTTAATGAAACATCAAGTTTGTCAGCCAGTTAAAGTAGTTGGACATTTGAATAGAGCCACCTCCACACTTCAGAAATGGGGTAATTATTTTTCGCCTGGTTTCCATCAGGCTTTTGCCAAGGTGGTTGATGTGCAAAAAGCTCTGCATACTCATTAGTTTTGGAGCAGGTGGCATCAGCTAACTGAATAACTCAGTGCTGTGTCAGTCAGTTATCACATCTGAGTGGGCATAGAGGCTTCATCTGACTCTCCAAAGAGTCTCCTGGGTTTTCAAGAAGCACCAGTTTCTTGACAGTTAAAATAATATTTATCAAAATTATATATGTATTAAATAATAAATTATTCAGTCAGTTGCAGGCACTTTAGTAAATCAATTGTGATCAATCACTTTCTCATCAAATACTGTAATACAAATATATTTTGGTTAATTACTGAAGTTTGCATTATAGTGATGTGCAACTTCTACCTTGACTTTACTTTGTGGGAAGTGGAATGTAATGGTTTTGCTTTCACGCAGTACGGATTCATATTCATTTACACCAAAAATGTCTTGCCGAAAATAAACCAGCAGATTTATTCAACACCCTTTTTTATGCTACCATGTTTGAAAAAGTGTTCAGTATTTCTCTGCTATGTAGTTCTGAATTCAAAAGTGTTCAACCCCACTAAGTATCTCTTAGTGGGGTTGGGAGGACTGCTGGTGCCCATCTCCAGCTAACGTTCCAGGTGAGAAGCGGTACACCCTGGACAGATCGCCAGTCTGTCGCAGGGCAACACAGGACAAACAACCATGCACACATTCACACCTAGGGAGAATTTGAAGAGCCATGTTTTTGGACTGTGGGAGGAAGCCGGGGTACCCGGAAAGAACCCACTCATGCAAAAGGAGAACATGCAGAAAGACCCCGGGCTGGGAATCAAACCCAGAACCTTCTTGCTGTAAGGCAATAGCTCTACCAACTGCGCCACTGTGCAGCTTCCTCCCCTACCTGACAATACTTAATTTTGGTTGCATTGTAATACTCAAATCAATTAATCAATATTAAATATGTGTAAAACTAACATGTTAAAAATGTTAAAATAACTTTGTATTCAAGTGTTTATCTTTTAAGATAAACACTTGTACTTATTTTCCAATTCAAATTAAGTACAAACTAAAGACAACAACCAGAGGTTTCACAATCTTAGATGCTTACGCTCTTTGACACTAACTGTAAGTAAATGTGTCAAGTTTATCCTCATATGACATATAGGGATTAACCTTAAACCTCTCCACAATATCACAAGTAATCAATGTTTTAATCAATTTAGTAATAGTAAATTTGGATGTTTAAGTTCCCCCAGCGATGAACTGACAACCCGTCTATGGTGTAGTTTTCTTTTCTGCTGGAATAGACTCCTGTTTGATGGATGAGATCACACTTGTTCATTGATCTATTCACTCTCTGTGGAGAAATGAAATTGTTAGATGACAACTGTTTTCACAAGGATCAGCTAATGATGTATGAAGTAAATGTTGTCTTTAATGTATTTACATTTTTTGACGTCCTTTGTAAATTTTAAAAGTAAGATAGATCAAAATTTCACCTTGTTCATGAACTGAGTTATTAAAGTGAAAATGACTCAAAGCGGATCAGTTCATGTGAATGACTTGAGAAAATCTACAAATTTTTTCAATCAAACCTTTTTTTTTTTTTTTTAGAAATTCCTAAAGTAATTTGAAGGATAATACATCCACTACATAAAAATGCAATTCAAGTAATTCACTTGAAGACAGTAATTGTTATGACAAATTTAGCCTGATAATTCAGGCTAAATATGATTGTAAACATCTGGTCTGGGTTAAATATGTAGAATTGAATAAAATGTAGTAATGCTGCTGGACTTTATTTATAAACAATTTAAATAGGTTAAATGTGCAGACTGGCTGATGAGGAGGAAACAAAAATAATTTTGCCTGCATTTCATGATGGTGGAAAAATTGATTAAATTGAGGTGCTTTTAAGGGCAAGCATCTGCATTACTTAATGGGAGATTCAGTCAGTTCTTGCAGAAGTGGTTTGAAAATATGCTGCAAATTCAATCCCATTAAAGTGTGATTCAGGTAGATTTTTTTTTCCATATTTAAATTTCCATCACTAATCAGCAATTTGCAAAATGTAATTTAATAAAACAGCCAGTGCTCTATAAACTGTTCAAAATGTAAATGTATGGTGAATAACCACTTTTTAGTATTTAATATTTGCCAAATGAACTTATTTATATTCACAGCATCAATTTAAGTCTGGCATCAGAACTTCAAAACAAAATGTTCTGTCCTCTTGTGGCCCTGAGTGGTCATCGTTGCATGTCTAATTGGTGTTGCCAGATGTGTGGATGCATCCCAGTGTGATGCAGAAGCAGTCCTCGTCCTGTCAAACGGTTCCTCTGTCTGAGCATTGTACATGGTGGTGGCGGTGAGGGGGCGGAGGGGTGTTTATCTCAATTTTTTTTTTTTTTTTGAGTATTATGGGACTCAACAAGGTGCGGTGAACCTGCCATAGCTGCCCCATTTCACAGTACACTTCCCACAGCGGCCTCCTTTGGGATCTGTGAGTCAGGCTCACCACACCTGATGATGGTGGCCCATGTGATCCTGGCAGTCTATCACAGTTTCACTAACAGATGTCACACCGGGCCCAAAGATAGGACCTATCACTTAGTTTCAGTTAGAAGGACTCGGTTAGATCTAAAAAGTTTACTGGGCATCATGGAGCCATTGTATCTCAGTGACAAACAGGGTATTAATAATAGACAAACAGGCAGTGTAATAGATAATTGACTGTCCCTTCATGTTCTGAACACAATGTACTGCAGAGATGGGTGGAAGCAAAGGGAGCTGACTGTATAATAGAACATTACTTACATCCAGCGCTAGTATTGGATGTGCTCATCGTTCTGCATACTTATTTCTTCTTTGGGCCAAAAACGCCCTGTGCTGTTTCTCTGAGATTGAACCAATATTAGCTGGATTTATGTGCTCCACTCTGTTGAAAGCAGCCGGGTTTATTTTCAAAGTAATCTTACAAGAGCAGTGTAGGGAGTGTGGTTAAAAGCTGTAGCTGATCCACAGATTACTCTTCGTTGAGATAAGCTGAAAATGAAAAAAATAAAAATCTCCAGACTAAAAATTTGTCTTATATTCCAGCATAACTTCTACTGACTATTAGAATACAAAACACTGCAGACACTTACTAGATGACTGGTGTTTTTCATTAAACCCTCCAGTCTTTACAAAGGCGTAATATGTGTCTGCATCAAGCACGCATTTAAGTTAAGTGTTTTTCATTTCTAGTAGAAGATCTGGAGTGATTTAAAAAGCTCTACAGCTGGAATGAAACTGCACTTATGAGCTTTGAGCATCATCATGTTTTCAGTTATATGATGATTAGAGCAAGCAACATATTGCAATTTATATTCTGAGGGGATTTGTTGTAGATGTGTGTCTAAATTTACAAAGTCTGCTTACCAGAAACGATTACTTTTCCAAGTTTTGTGAATAAACTAGTACATTGGTGCAGTTTCTTGTAAAATTATTTCTGCTTATTTAATTTTTGAATGTGCTGATATGCTTTCAATAAAAAAAAACTAACACTACCCTTTGCTACAGTAACAACTTCCACTCTTTTAGGGTATTTTTCCAACAAGTTATACAGACCCAGAGAGAAAAAAATTTCTGCATTATTAAGCTCAGACAGATTGGATGTAGAAGGTAGGTGAAAATTAACTTTCATATCTTGACAAATATTTTCATTTCAGTTTTAGTCTGGAGCATTCTATCACACGAATGTGCTTTCATCCATACCATTGTAAATCTGTGTTTAGAGATGTTTCCTGTTAAAAAGGGTATGTTTCTCCAGTGAAAAGTCTTTTACAACCTGTAACCTTCCAGGGTTCTTGCTGAATTATACCCTGACAAGGGCAGGACTCAGGAGGCAGGTGGAATCATTCTAAAGTGTGTGTTTATTAAATAAAAAGAACTTACAACAAAAAAAAACGGAACATACAAGCAAATCAGTGAGGCATTGATAACGGTGATATAACACTGTGGTGTGACTGAACAGAGAGGTTAATTAGCTACCACACAGTTAGTTCAAAAAGTTCAGTTTGGACTCACTTGACAAGAGTATCATCTTCCACATATTTGCTGTGACCCCTACATGGCTTATGGTCTACTGCTAATTTGATTTCTTCCAGTTTTCTTTCAATAGTGGGGTTTTTTTTCGCCAGTAATACATAAAGGTTATATTTGAGAGCATGACTAATATTTGTCAAGTTAACAGATTCTCCTTCCTGAACTGTGGATCTGTGAAGTTCCTCCAGATTTACCATGGTCTCCTTGTCTGTTTTCTCCTTGCAAGGCCTGTCAGATCAGGTGAATGTCCAAATTAATCCTAGTGCTTTATCAAGTTCACAGGACCCCAAAGCACTTTCAGTCATTCACCCATTCTCACACACATTCACACACTGATGGTAGCAAGCATGCAAGAACAAACCAGCCACCGTCTGATTGCAGTATAATTCATATCACTGTTGCCTCCATCGTCCCAGTTGTTTTGTAGCATAGTGCTCCTTCATACATCTCCTCAGTACATCCTAATCCTAGCATCTGTGTGTTCCTCAGTCTTCATGAAGATGTTTGCTCATTAATGTGATCTCCTGAGCCACTGCTGCATTTCAGGACAAGGTATAATTTTCCTTTAACTTCACAATTAGGCACTGCTTTCTGTTGGTCTCTCTCATAAAACCCCATAAAGCACATCAACTATTCATGGTTGTATCCTGAAAAAAGTTAATCAAAAAAGGTAAAATGTCTTCAATATTTGGGATGGTAAAAAATATTCTTAAGATTTACAAACTGTATAAAAAGAAACATAACACCTTCCGTGAGCCAAGTCATCAGAATACACTGTAGCAACAGAGTATACTGAGCAAAATTTTAAATGAGTGACCTGGAGCATAAAGCCCCATTTCAAAGTCTGCTATTACACATAAATCCCCTGGCATCTTCCTTCTGGTCCCAACGCTGTCCCCCCATTTTCACCCTGCTATTTCCTCCCATTACAAACACCATAATGCACAGCCACAGACTGTCCACAGCTGAACACTGCTTCTCAAACGGAAACAACTCACCACTCCCGTTTCACCAGCAGATGCATTAAATGAAACATGCATTCCAAACTGTACTGCCTAATGGAGCCAGCCACAGATACCCTGCATACTGAATGAAAGAGGCATAAGTGCGTGTGCATCATAGGTGGACGCATTTCAGAGTAGAAGTCAGTTATTTAATTAAATGTATGTTTTTACTAATGGGATGGTTATAGTGCAGCCAAATGAGAAGCTCTTGGAATTATCCACTCTCTATCTCATTCCTTACAATGCTCCTTTTTCCGAGCAATGAAACAAATTAAATTGCTCTCCTAAAAAAGGTCTAGGCTGTCTAGCAGTCATCCGACACTTCGTATATTCTCACATTACTCCCCATGGAGAGCAACGAATATTCTAAGAGTCTGAAGTTCTTCTTCTTTTCGCTTCCATTTATCTACTGGCAGAAAATCTAATACCTAACATAAGACTTTCAGCATCTTCTCGTTAATGATGGCTAGTTTGTAATGTGGCAATCAATTGTAAGTTGAATCTAAAAAGTGTTCACATCTTTTTTAAAATGCCAAAGTTTTGGAATGTTAAGAAAAGCCACAACAAATCAAAAGTTCTTCTGCATTTATCCCATTTGTGTGTTCTGTGAAGTGAAAAATCACACTTTCCTGTCTGATAGTCCAATGGAGTCATTTCAATGAGTCCATCATCAAGCGAATAAACCTTTTCTCACTGCATTTTGGTAAATGTGAAGGGAGGGTCATGGTTTTAATTGTGTTTTTTTTAGGTTGTCCTCAAGGAAGTCTTCAAACAAAAACATTTTTGGACAGTTTAATGCAGTTGAAGTATGGCCCCTTGAGCTCCAACAAAACCAGCACATAAAACAATGTCCCTCACAAAATATATCTACTAAAATGTATCTAAGACATACTTCTTGTACAATATATCAAAGTGCTTTACTGAGGTTGTAAACAGAAAGATTGCCATTTAAACGCTTGAGACACGTGCAATGAAACAATCAAATCAAGTAAACAGAAAGATAAAACAAGCAATTACTGGTAATAAAACATGAAATAAAAGTAGGAGAAATCAGTCAGTTATAGACAATTATATAGACAACTGCAGAGACACAGTTGTGTAGATTAGATTTATTATGAAATGCATGTAGAATGTATAGATTATAGTTAAAATAAAATTTAAAATAGCCTAAAACAATTTGTAAAAACACAGCATTATTTTTCCCTGATTATTTATAGTTTAAGCAACAGAACAACAATGGAAATACTCACTCTAGGTACGAGTAGAAGTCCTAAGGGGCCTGGAGAGTTGGTACGTCAGAAGCAAATCTTTTAAATAAAGTGGGCTAAAGTAATTAAAAGTTTTAAATTTCTGCCAGATCTCCCTAAAATCAATTTCTAAAATTAATGGATATGGCCCTGACGTCAGCAGTGAAGACTAGTTAGCTTCTCACCTTGGCCTGCACAAATGGTTTCTTGCAAGAACAGTTACATATACCTACAACCTTATGCCTTCCTAGATAAGTTGTAAAAGTACGGCAATACCATTTTAATGGTTTTATTTTTAGAATGGGAGGTCATTAAAGTTGATGCGGTGTGCGACTTAGTGTTCTGCTTGATCAATAAGTTTTCTGGGAGAATTCAGGTCCAAGTCACGTGTTATGGAACACTGACTTGGACAATGTTTTCAGGTGAATCAGGAAGTAGACACTCAGTGTATTTCCTTCCCTCCTCCTCAGTCTCCACTCTCCTCCAAAAGCAAATCACTTGCGTGTTTTTCTATTAAAATTGTAAACAGCGATAAAAATATTGTGAAATATAGAGTTTGACATTTGCAGTGACATTCAGCAGGGTTGCCTGACTTACAACTCATAGGTTTTCTGCCATCTTCACATTATAAAACAATTTGTAGTTGTGTGGGTGGGTGGATGGGAGCACTGAAAAAATAGAGACTCTGTTTGACCTAAATCATGCGAAATCAGCGACTCTTTCAGAGAGAAGACTGTGAATAGGTTATCCCAGCCAACCAACAGCTTTGTAAATTGTAAGTGTTAATTGCAGAGAAATCTGACTAAAGATAGTGGGGGTTTTTTTCCAACTTGTGTCATCATGGTAATCTGTGGAGCAGGTGCTCGAACAATAGGACTCAACTTTTGACTCAACAATTAAACAGCAAACAATTGAAGGTTTATGATTCAAAGAAAAAACCTCCTCATGACCAAAGATCAAGTTACCATACAAACTCTATTTGCAAACATCTACTGAGAGTTTACTGAAAGTTATTTGCAACAATTGACAGGAGACAGGCAGTGGAACATTTGCAAAAAATAAAAAATAAATAATATTAATAGTAATAAATAAAATAAAATAATAAGAATAAAAAGTAATGTATATGGGGGGCTGGGTGGGATGTGTATGCATCTCCAAACATTTTCTAATATTTTTGCTGTTTTCCTTGCCCTCTTTAAATCATAATTCTACAGTTTTATGTTTAACAAATTATCCTTACAGTTTTTGTGTACGGTACACTAGAATGCATTTTGTTGTATGAAAGGAGCTATCATATAATACAATGCTTACACTCAAGGGAAATTTCACCCAGAAATGTTCTTTCTGATGTTTTTCACCAATAAATAACAAAGCTCTTCTGTGTTGCCTGTGAAGCAATATTGTTTGCTTTTTCACTCTGCTTTTTATTGATCATTTACCCATCATAGCGTCAATAACCACTCATAACACAGAAAGCTTTTAGAGTAAACCTGCTTCTCAAGCAGCTTATACTGAGAAAAAGTTGTGTTATTCCATGAGGTTTTGTTTGTTTGCTATGTGTTATCCATGACTATAAGCTGTTTACGGAGATTAAGAGGACTCTGCCTTTTCAAATATCTATATGTTTCTGTACATCATATAGGGCTGTAATCTATCAATTATTCTTACGATAAATCGGGTAATCGGATAAAAAAAAGGATAAAATAAAACATTGGTAAATCTAACATAACAGCAGTATTACTATCGCATTTCAACATCAGTCCAATGTTTCACATTTGAGCTTCTCTAACAGTTACTTTTCTGTAGTTTAGAAAATTAATCTGTAACAATAATAGCTCACTTTATTAACTTGAAGAAAAGTTATACAAAAATATGAAATTAATTAAATGTAATAATAAAGAGGCAGGCTCACAAATAGCTTATCTATTTGTGAGCAGGCTATTATGAAAAAATGTCTACACTCCAGCTTTCTGTTTCTGTATTCATCTTCAGTCAGTTTAATAGAGGAACTCTCACCTTGCACAGCCATTTATAGCGTTTGTGTTCATGTTAGTGACGGGATTTGACTATGAGGGGCCGTTTAGAACAAAAACTGTTTGTCTCTCACACACTACTAAAAACTCACACACACACAAAATATTAAAATTGCACATATATACTATTAAAATGTCAGAATTTTTTTCTCACACACATACATAAAAGACTAAGATTGCACATATAAACTAATAAAATATAGACTCACCTTTTGTATG